>PVJC01002123.1:0-82968 GCA_004026665.1 Murina feae | reverse complement strand
GAGGGTTGGGTGGGGGTTGGGAAGCAATCGGAGGGTTGGGTGGGGGTGGGGAAGCGATCAGAGGGTTGGGAAGCGATGGGAGGGTTGGGTGGGGGTGGGGAGCCTATGGGTGGGGTGGCGGGTGGTGTGGGGTGGGGAGCCTGATCAGTGGGTGGCAGGTGATGTGTGTGGGGTGGGTGGGGCGAGATGTGCGGGTGGCAGGTGGCAGGTGGCAGGTTGTGCGGGCACAGGCTGGGCTGAGGGACCCCCGAGTGCACAAATTTTTGTGCACCGGGCCCCTAGTACATATATATATTCGTTCATCTAATCCTCACACTGACCCACTGGATTAGATATTAGCATTAACTCTGCAATATATATATTGAAATGCAGGAATAGGGGATTAAGTTATTTGCCCAAGTTCCCAGGGCCAATCACTTATGGTGCTGGAATTAAAATCCAAACCTGCTCTTTTAATAAGCAAGCATGAACTCCCTAAAAAAGTTTTAAAATACGTGTTTGTAGAATGACTTTAAATTGTTTTAAAGTCGAATTTCTTTCTCTCTCTTTTTTCTTCTTTATTTCATCCAAATTCTTCAGTAGAAAATAATCAATTTCAGAGTTAAAAGAAATCCTGGGGACACACAATCCAATCCCCTTGTTTGTTTAAATAATTAAATAATTGTCTTTCTCAGTGCCCCCCCCTTTTTAAATATTGAGGTATAATTATGTGCAGTAAAAATGTACACATCTTAAGATACTGTTTGGTGAGTTTTAACAAATATCCACCCCCATGTAAACAACACCCAAGTCAACATGTCATCACCCTGAAACATTTACTTGTTTTTATTCTCTCTCTCTCTCCTCCACCAAGGCAACCATTACTCTGACTTCTAGTCTCATAAATTAGCTTTATCCACTTTAACTTCATAAGAACGAAACTTTACTGTATGTATTTTTTTTGTGTGTGTCTAATCTCATTCACTGAGCATGATGTTTGAGATTCATTCATGTTGTAGCACAAAACTCTTATTTTAGAAACGAGGGAAAAATATAGGAAGTGAACTACTTTGTGTGGAAGCATGCTAGTGGAGAGAGAAAGGAGTGGGACTATTATTAAAAATTTCACCTCTCTGGGCCCCTATACTTTCCATTTATCTTACTGACCTTCATTTTAAGGAGAAAAGTGTCTATTTGGCCTTTCTTTATATCACCATAGTCCTAAAAGGAAATTATCAGAACCTTTCTATTTTGTTTTGGGATGTTTAATTAGGCAGGATCTAACAGAAAATTAGGAAAGAGAAACCACTCTAGATGCAGAGTGGTTTTCAAACAGAATGTTCTTAATGCAGGGGATTAGTTATACCGGCAACAGCATTGCTGGGAAGCCAAACTGGAGATGGAACCATGATCCGGAAATTAATGAAGGAGGCCACTAACTCTGTTACAATTCAGAGACAACAGGAAGAAAAGATATCCAAGAATAGAAGCCAGAGTTTCTGGTGAGGGGTGGGACCACAGAAGGGGGAAATTGCTTCTTTCTTTCTCTGGACCCAAGAGTACCTTGATTGGTTGAAATTACCCAGAAGCTAAACGATATGGGATCCCGGGAAGTGTAGCTCTCTACTGTATAGAGGCAAGTGGAGAAAAGAGGAGGCATAGATTTAGAGTAAGCAGCCCTTGGCCAGTACAGCTTATAGCTCCACTCAATATAGTTTCCACTCATTTTGAGGTTGAGGATAACGGAGAGATTCCTTACTCATTCAATTGGATGTTGTGAGCTCTAAAAGTGGAGTAATGATAGCACATTTAAAAAATGAGCTAAAAGCACATTATAAATAACTACACAATCCAATATAACTTAGTAACTCCACAGTGCAATCATAAAACTTTAAAATTTAGAACAGAGCATTTAGTTTGAATCTTTAGTTTTCTGCTGAAGATAACTGAGATCCATAGTAATTAATGGGAACTTCAGAGCAATGCTCAGAGACACTAATGAAGATATGTGTTTGAGTAATATGAGTGTGGAAAGGAATAATTATGAAAAAAATAGGAATCTAAAATATGATTGTGGTAGTCACTGACATTGTTTAACACAAATTCACAACTTGAGGTTTCCACTTCTTCTAGATAGAGATATGCCAACAGGAGAGAAGATGACAATGTGATACCAATGACTAGAAGAGGCATCAGTGTT
This sequence comes from Murina feae, assembly GCA_004026665.1. Lineage (NCBI taxonomy): Eukaryota > Metazoa > Chordata > Mammalia > Chiroptera > Vespertilionidae > Murina > Murina feae. The sequence continues at coordinate 80,789 of PVJC01002123.1, read as the reverse complement.
GTTTGCCAGATCTTTCCAATTATCCTCATTTCTGGTCAGGTGGTAGGGTTGCAATTCCTGGCCCCCTTGTGGTTAGAAATGTTCTGGTTAGTCAGTTTTAACTTTCTTTCACTTCCAAGATGGAACAATTAACAGCCCATTGAAGACCAGCCAGACCTTGGTTTTCCCTCTGTCAGAGTGACTGGTAAAATTCTAGCTAGCAACCGCTATGTCACCTTAGGTTCAGAGTGAGCACCCACTCACAATACCCATGTAACTTAAAGAAAAACAGAACAAAAAACCTTCCTCGTTTCAAGTCACTGAAATTTGGCAGATACAGGGATCAATTGCATTCTACATAAGAAGTACACAACTACAAATAAATCAGCTTGCAAATGATTATTATTTATGTTGTCCTTTGTGGAGTAATTATGAAAATATTCCCATTTAAAAGATCAATAACATAACTGATTTAATGACCCAAGCAAGAGAAGATGGGTAATCATGTCCCTAATAAAATGGATATTTCCTAAATTTTTATCAGAAACCTAAGGCATTTCTCCTATAATAAACACATTGATTTTATAACCTAACAGAAGACAAATTATAGTACTAAACATATAACTTATGCATAATTAAGTGTTGAGTAAAAGTGTCGAGAAAAGGTAAATGTATAGAATACATACACCAACACCTGAAACTGAATTCCATTTCCTTTAAGGGAGCAAATATAATCAGTACTGTAGACTGAATGAAATTGTCTACAAAACAACCTAAGTTAGTCTCTTTGCTTAAGCCTTTAATCATTGAGCACCGTCTAATTCTTAATTTGGCTTTCTAAGATAACTCAATATGGGAAAGGAGATGCGGTGTATAGCAGATAGGAACATTCAGGAGCAAGGAATGATATTCACCCATTTTACCCTGAGAATGAATTTAAAAATAATCAATTTTCTGAACATATAAAGCTAAACTGGTCATCAAAAGTGACTTCATCACAAGCTGACCATGTGAATGGTAGTGCACAGGCACTCTTCCTGTTTTTATGAAGCAAAAATAATTCTGCAAATTGGCCCTGATCACTGGCCAGGCCTAGGAACCCTACCCTATACATTGGGAACAGTCACTTAGATTTAAAAATTAAAACCTGGTAAGGCTACTCTAACACTGAAAAAACAGAATGATGAAGTGATGACATGCATGGACTCTGCCTTGCACATTTTGTGGTCAGCCCTGATTCTGACACTTATAACTGTGATAAAGCCAATTACTTATCTTCTCTCTGCTTCAGTTTTTCCACTCATAAGATGGGAGAAATGGTGCTACTCCCTCAGAAGGATCATGCTATGTACTACTTTTTATAATCAGGGCAAAAAAATGTAGCTGCCCATACAACAGCAAGATGTCTTTCACCTGTATGAAAAGTATGGTCACTGGTGCATGCAGCATCCCGGATTGTGAGAGGGATGTCTGACTGCCAGTTTAGGCCTGAAGACACAGGCTGGGCTGAGGGACACCCTCCATGAATGAATTTCATGCACTGGGCCTCTAGTTTATATATACCACTAGAGGCCCGGTGCACAAAATTCATGCACGAAGTGGGGGGTGGGGGTGGTGTCCCTACCTGCACCCTTTCCAATCTGGGACCCCTTGAGGGATGTCCGACTGCCCGTTTAGGCCCGATCCCACCATGGGGATCGGGCCTAAATGGGCAGTCGGACATCCCTTTCACAATCCAGGACTGCTGGCTCCCGACCTCTCGCCTGCCAATTGCCCCTAACCACTCCTCTGCCAGCCAGATCAATACCTAACTGCTCCTGTTACGGCCTGATTGCCCCTAACTACCCCCAACAACTGCCCTCTCCTGCAGGCCTGGGTCCCTCCCAACTGTCCTCCCCTGCAGTCCTGGGCCCCCCACAACTGCCCTCCCCTGCAGACCTGGGTCCCTCCGAACTGCTTCCCCTGCAGGCCTGGGTCCCCGCCAACTGTCCTCCCCTGCAGGCCTGGGTCCCTCCCAACTGCCCTCCTCTGCCAGCCTGGTCCCCCCCAATTGTCAACCTCTGCCAGACTGGTCCCTCAAACTTCCCAATTGTCCTCCCCTGCAGGCCTGGGTCCCCCCCACCCCCAACTGTCCTCCCCTGCAGGCCTGGGTCCCTTCAACTGCCCTCCCTTGCTGGCCATCTTGTGGCGGCCATCTTTGACCACATGGGGGCAACCATCTTGTAATGGTCAATTTGCATATTACTATTTTATTAGATAGGATTACTGATATTTGCTATATAATAATAGAGACCCAGTGCATGAAATTTGTGCACAGGTAGGGTCCCTAGGCCTGGAAAGCAATCAGGGCCAATCTGTGGGGTGACCAGTGGGGAGATCAGGGTCCACACTCACACCCACCCTGGCCTGGCACTGCCTGCTCATCTGTTCCATCATCCCACCATAGTCCCATTCTCATTGGGGCCCACTGGGGCCAGCAGCACCTCCACTGCTGCCCACTGCAGCACTGTGTTACCTATGCCCGCCATGTTTTGTGCTGCCTCCTGGTGGTCAGTGCACATCTAACTCCTAATCGGTTGAACTCCCGCTCATGGGACATTTTGCATATTAGCCTTTTATTATATAGGATATTTTATAGGTTATATATAATACTGGTATATAAAATAATAAATTATACCAACTTTCAAGCTTAAGATACAGAACACTTTCTACTGTCTGTGAAACCCCCGCAGTGCCCCTCCTCAATCGTATCATGTACCTTCTCCCACAAGGGGAGCCACTCTTCTGTGTTTTATATTTATTATTTCCTTCTGCTTGATATCATTCTACCACATTTTGTTGTTGTTGTCATTCTACCATTATATTTTGAACTAGTTTAGGTGGAATTACACAAGGAGAGTACATTACTAAAACAGTTGTACTACCTGCACAGTAAAAAAAAAAAAAAAAAGTATGTGCCCTAGCCAGTTTGGCTCACTGGATAGAGCATTAGCATGTGTACTGAAAGGTCCCAGGTTTGATTCCAGTTGAGGGCACATGCCCGGGTTGTGGGCTCAATTTCCAGTGTGGGATATGCAGGAGGCAGCCTATCAATGATTCTCTTTCATCATTAATGTTTCTATCTCTCTCTCTCCCTCTCCTTTCTCTCTCTTTAAAAACCAATAAACATTTAAAAAAAAGCATGTATATATAGGGGTGGACAAAAGTAGGTTAAATTACTAGTCATCATTACCTAAAAGAGAAAATGTAAGTACAAATACAAAATAATAATGATAATAATAACAACACAAATAAATAGTACATCTATAGTAATAAAAGTGTAATGTGAAGACTGACTGAACAGCTGAAGCACAGAATGACCTTCTGGATGCCCAAGCTATGATACACACTGGCTCTAGGCCAGCCAAGATGGGCGCAAGCGATTGGTCATTGCCCCATGATTGCCCTGCTGAGGGCGGCCCAGGCCACCCTCTGGAGGGTGATTGATAGGGGTGGCTTTGCAATTGATCACCCCAAAGAGGGAGGTTCAGGCCAGCCAAGTGATCTCACCCCATGTCTGTCATCCTCAGAGGGAGGTGACTGGTGGCAGGGGGCAGGGGAAGCACTGCACAGATGGCAGGAAGCAGCAGTGGTGGAGGCGGGGTCAGCTTCTGGAAGCCAGGGGAAGTAAAGCCCTGATAGGCCCTGATCACGGGCCAGGCCTAAAGACCCTATCCGAGGGGTCCTGGATTGAGAGAGGGAGCAGGTTGGGCTGAGGGGACAATGCCCCCCCTCAATCCTCCCCCTGCCGTGCACGTATTAGCGTTTCATGCATCAGGCCTCCAGTGAATAAATAATAATGCAAAAATAAACTTTCACATACCAACTGTAAACATACTTTTACCCATTTCTGCATAAATAGTAATGATTCAGGGTTCTGCCCTCAGTTCACAATCAGGTCATGATGTCAAAATATCAACCTTTTCCCACTCCATAGTCTGCCATTTCCAATTTCAAATCTTCACTTCAGCAACATGTAACCAAATAACAGGACACAACTTCTCGCCTTTCAAAACCTATTACTTTTTCTCTGTCTTTCCTAATGAAATGGCATGAGGAACACTAGAGGTGGAATTAACTTGTCTGCAGACATTTTATGAACACAGTCCCAGGCAATTTATGTAATAAACTGGAGAAAAGTAAGTAAGCTAGCAAGCAAAGCAAAAAATCACACACACACCACACACCACACACACACACACACACACACACACACACACAACAACACAAAAACAAACAAAAGAAAAACAATGTGAGAGAACCTTTATTAGTAGTATTTCTAATCTTGTTATACTTTGTCTTAAATATTAAAGTTGAACTAAGAGCCACAGATGTACTATGTCTGATAAACAAATTATGGAGTTTTACCAAGAGACAACATCTGTGCTCTTTCCATATGTGTCTTATTGTTTCCCTTTGTAAATGATGGTTACGTGGATTTCTATTTACAAAAACCAAGAACATCAATCCATGAGCAAAACCGGTAGAGCCTGTCCCATAAAATGTGTCATTTATATTTCCAAAAAAAGGAACCCAACTTAAACAGAAATTCCTGCTCTAGAAACTGGAGACTTCAAGGATCAGAAAAGCTCATCTTGCGGTATATAAAAGATGCCATGTTTTATTTTCTTTCAGACTGAGGTTTTTGTCTAGATCATGTTATGTTCAATTCAGTGAGAAACATTCAATTTATCACCAAGTACTACTGCTCTTAGAGAAAGAGACTTCTTTAAATAGTGATTCATTTTGAGCAATTCCTTTTCTGAAAGCCACTAAGAGGCCACATAACTTGATCTTGAGGATCATCTTCACAATCCTGCAATGCTGGAAACAAACCACCCAGGAGAGACCAGCAGATGCCTCAGCTAGCTTGATTCTGAAAGCTGCCTCAAATTATGTCCCCCAAGTGTTCTCAGGTTTCCAGAGCTGATTTGTTTTGTTTTGTTTTCAAATGCAAAGGAGTTTAATGAAGCAAGCAAAGAAATATGCATGGTCCAATGTTGTGCAATCAACCAGCACAGGTGTGCACCCATCAGATCTTATACATAAAACTCACGATCTTTCTTATACAGAACAGGGCTCACTAGATATTTGTTGAAAAATTAAGTGCATTTTAAAAATCAGTTGCTTAAACACCATTTCTGGGCTTTGCTTTCCTACTGTCAATACCAAGGCTGCTCCGATTTCTGGGGGGTTATCACAATTCTTGCTTCTACCATTCTATATACCAGGTTTGTATTTGCCAGGAGGTAGCTTTTGCACAGTCACCTCAAACTCATATCTCAAGTTGTATTATTTTTCCTTAAGACCATTTCCCTCTTGCCATGACTCATCTTAAGGGATGACACCACCACCTACCTGATTAGTAGAAACAGAAATGTGGGACTTTTGCTGGATATTCCATCTTGATTAGACCACATGTTCAACTGCCTTCTAGGCTGACATTGCCACAGGACTCTTTCACTCCATCTATGCTGGTGCTCCTCTAGTTAAGGGACTGTTAGGAAAGTCTAACTGTGCTCTTGCCTTTGGACTCTGCCTTCTTCACCCGTAAGACTGAAGTTTTCAGTCACCATTTAAACCTTCCAGAGACTCCCCAATCCATGTGGAATGAGATTCATACTCTTGGGTGTGAGCTAAAGCGTCATTTCTTATCTACTTTCTCCCTTTCAAGCTAGCCTTCCCACTACCCATTTCCTCCTCACATTCTACCTCTGCCATAATTCGATGTTTATATTTCCCTTTCCTCCCTGTGTACAATTTCCCCCTCTTTTGCCAAGTCCTTAAGTCTGATGCGTTCCCTGACCTATTTACATGGACTTACTGCTTCTTCCTTTGTTTTTACACAGTGACTCCTTGAAGGCAGGAATCAACTTTGATCGTCTTTGCATCATGGGTGCCAAGCACAGTGCTTGGCCCATAAGGGGCTTTCAGAATCACTTGTAAACTAAATGAACGAACCAAATGACTAAGATGTACACAATTCACAAAACGGAAAGAGAATGTAGGAAATAGGAAACAGAACAAAAACTGGATGCAGATGAGAAGGAATGTTATGAACATGCTTGAAGAAAACCTAAATAAATCATGAACTTGGAAATTGCAGTTCTAAGAAGGCTTTTATTACTTTTCAAAGGAATAGTTATATAGCTACAAAGTCACATTTTGAAAGGTATTAAACTCTCCTAATTGTGCTTTTACAGAATTTTGTAAATGATCCCCCTCCCCATTTAATTAGTGTAGCTGATTTACCTCCGTAATTCAGGGAAAATATTTTGTGCAACATTCTCTTTAATATTAGCACATTTGTATCCAGAGAGTTTTTATGCCTCATAGGAATATTCTGTGATCTAGATTTAATCTAATATTTGTGTGACTTCACCCACTGAATAAACAGGACTCATTAGTATCACACAGAATCTTTGCTTTTCCCGACTGCAAAGCTGACCTTTGAAATGTAATCTTGTGTTCTTTAGATTAGCATCCAATATATTACAACATGGTTATAGCAAATTCTTCCTCCTTCTCTCCCTCCTTCGCTTTCTCTACAACCGAGACAAACACACACAAAAACATTGTTGAAGAGTTTGAGGATTTGTGGGATATTTGTGATGCTTTTATCTCTCAGTTTCTAAAAAATGGTATTTAAAATGTTATCTCATGTTGATATTTATTTCACTAAAACTTAGTAACCAAGACTGGGAACTAGGTATAATGTGTTTTATGCAACAAGACACAACTGTTAAAGTACAAGGTATATGCATTAAATTTTTGTGTCTGAAATACAACTACATTTGGTACACCTGTTACAGAATTGGAGCTTAAAATATATATTAATAGTTAAACTTTTTTTTTGGAAAGTTTTATATTTAGCAAAGTATTGAGGCTTACAATATTTTTACTTTAATTAAAAATGCAAAATTGTATTTAATATTGCCATATATTTTATAGCTCAGGCTTCATTTAAGGATTTTCTAGTGCACATATTTAAAAATATTTTAGATATTATCAAGCATATTTCCGAGGTATTTTCAAATTTGCTTTTTAAACATTTACTAATTGTGTTTTTCTGTCTCATGGCTTTGCCCAGTTTTCAATATTTTGAAACTTTGTTGCCTTGAGCAGAGGCCACAGCTTGCTTAGGCAGGCAGCTTCCTCCATCACCAGAGCAACAAAGCCTCCTGGTTGCTCTAGTTCTGTGGCTGCCTGTATATATATATATATATATATATATATATATATATATATATATACTTCTTATCTAATCTAATAAAAGAGTAATATGCTAACTGCATCACTCCACTACATCCTAAGCCATGCCCACCAGCCAATCAGAGTGACTACATACAAATTAAACAAACCAAGATGCGGCTGGCAGCCACAGAACTAGAGCAAACAGGAGGCTTTGTTGCTCTGGTGATGGAGGAAGCTGCCTGCCTAGGCAGGCTGTGGCCTCTGCTCAAGGCGATAAAGTTTCAATTATAGAAGATAAATAAACCCCAGATACCTGCTTCCAGTCAGCCTTGCTGGGAGCTTGGGTGGCTGCAGGCTGTGGCCTGCCTGCAAACAGGCATTAGCCCCTCACTCGGGATGGCCTCACCGTCATGGGGTAAGGGAACCTGCTGGGGGGCTTAACCAGCCTGAAAACGGCCCTCAGCCCCTCACCCAGGCTGGCCTGGCACCCCAGCAGGGACCCCCACACTGAAGGGGCTGTGGCAAGCCTGCAAACAGCCATTAGCCACTCACCAAGGCTGGCCAGGCACCCCAGCAGGATCCTCCAACCTGAATGGGATGTGGCCAGCCTGAAAACAGCCCTCAGCCCCTCACCCAGGCTGGCCAGGAACCCCAGCAGGGATCCCAACTCTGAAGGGGCTGTGTCCAGCCTGCAAACAGCCATCAGCCCCTCACCCAGGCTGGCCAGGCACCCCAGCAGGAACCCCCACCCTGAAGGGATGTGGCCAGCCTGAAAACAGCCCTCAGCTCCTCACCTAGGCTGGCCAGGCACTCCAGCAGAGACCCCTACCCTGAAGGGGGTGTGGTCATTCTGAAAATGGCCTTCAGCCCCTCATCCAGACTGGCCAGGAACCCCAGTGGGACCCCCACCCTGATACGGGACATCCTTCAGGACAAACCAGCCGGCCTCCACCCATGCACCAGACCTCTATCCTGTATAATAAAAGGGTAATATGCAAATGGACCCTAACAGCAGAACCACTGGGAATGACTGCTCACTATGACACACACTGACCACCAGGGGCAGTTCCTGTATTGAGCACCTGGGCCCCTGATGGTCAGTGCACTCCCACAGGGGGAGCTCTGCTCTGCAACAAGCCAGGCTGATGGCTGCCATTACAGAGGTGGTGGTGGGAGCCTCTCCTGCCTCCTCAGCAGAGCTAAGGATATCTGACTGCAGCTTAGGCCTGCTCCCTACTGGCAAGTGGAGATCCCCCGAGGGCTCCCAGGTTGCCAGAGAGATGTCTGACTGCCAGCTTAGGCCCAATCGCCCAGGGAGTGGGCCTAAGCCAGCAGGTGGACATTTCTCAAGGGGTCCCAGAATGCAAGTGGGCACAGGCTGAGCTGAGGGACCCCCCAAGTGCACAGATTTTTGTGCACTGGGCCTCTAGTATATATATAAAATCCTAAGTGACCAAATGACCAAATGACTGGTCGCTATGACACTTACTGACCAGCAGGGTGCAGATGCTCAACTCAGGAGCTGCCCCCAGGTGGTCAGTGTGCTCCCACAGCAGGAGTGTCATTCAGCTGACTGATGGGTGCCAAAGGCAGGGCTCACAGCTAGCAAGCACCACTGTGGTGGCGCAAGCCTCTCCTGATTGGGACTGGCTGGGCACAAGCTGGAGGCAGGTGCAGCGGGACAGGGATGAGCAGGGGCAGTAGGCAGGAGTGGCAGATGGTGTTAGACTGTTAGTTTAGACCTGATCTCTGCAGACCATGCTGAGGGACCCCACTGGCGTATGAATCTGTGCACCAGGCCTTTAGTTTTAACAATAATTATAGACGCAAACATATCCTAAAAGCAAGTTAGGTTATATTTGTATGTTAGAGGAATGTCAAAAACCCACAAAATGAGTAAGTATGACTTCTGAAGAGAGCATTAATATTCAGCACACACTGCTTCACATGATGCTGAACCTTTATCTGCAAAATGAGAAAGTTGGAGAGATTTTTGCAGCAATTTAAAATATGGAAATAGCCTCTTCTGGCTGATTTATGACATGTGTGGAGAGGTGAATGAATGAACTTGAGTTAAGCCTGGGAATACTTTCCTACTAAATAACATGTTGGGCTTAATCCTACAGTATGGTGTCATCTATCTCACATCTCCCTCCTCGCCCATGCCAAAACTACCCTGTGAAGAGTCTCAGATCAAATAGAAAAGTTGGCCAACAAGCTAGAGTTGTCAGATTGGTCATCCAACACAATTACTAGCTCTGGACAGAGCCAAACCTAACACATCTCAGGGAGAGAGTTATTTAAACACACTTCTTTAAACTACTCAGCAAACGTTAGAGAATCCAAGGGTTTGAAACACAGTGCAATCAGTTTAACATGACGTTGGATCCTGGCAGAGAAGTCCGAGTTTGAACATCTAATTTTTCTGACCAGTAAACAAGCCTTCATAGACGATTAAGTGAGAAAAAGCCTGCGAACTGCCTGAGCAAAACAAATCATGGCACACAGTGATCTCCAAAACCATTAGTTATATTTTACTTATTAGCTAACGTTGTGACTTTCATTTTTAAGAAAACTGTTTTTCACTGATTCTCACATCATAATCCTCTAAGCAGGACCTTTAAAATGGTGATCTAGGTAAAGCTGAAATGGGTGACTTTTCTCCTTATTTTTTACTCCTTTGGACACTGTTCCAACTTGTCCATTCTTCGGTGGTGTCCCAGATGATAGACCAGTGGTTTTCAAATTGTTTAGTTGCAGTAGCAGAATTCTACTAAATGGAATCATATGCTGAATCCTAACAGATAGAGATTAGAATCATATCCAAGAGGTATTTTTAAAGTATGAAGTGCATGGTTAGGTGGGAGGGACAGGGGCCTGAGGGCCTCAGCAAAGTTCATAGTATGGAGAATATCGAACTTGACCAGTGTTTTTCAACTGGAGTCCCCAAACAGCTGGAGAGGGTGGTCCACACATGTATTTTAAGAAGTTTAAGGGGGAAAATGTGATGATAATCTTAAAAAGAAAAATCATTAGGATGCCTAACAAATAACTGCATATTTATAAATATTTATAAATCTATCGCTGAGTTCTGTTTGGGTTCACAATTATGTTCGTTTCTAGCTCTCATCTAAATTGATAGCACTTAACAGATAATGTATGTTCAAGCATTTCTGTGTATCCTAATTTCAAGGACAATAATCACTCAATGTCCATTACATTCCTGTTCAGTTATTTTTACCTTGTATAAAAACAAGGTATAAATAACTCTTTCTCAAGGATAATTACTGATTGAAAAATATTGTTATTGAGTCGTTTCTTGAGTCATTTAATAAAATGAGATTTGGATGGGGCATGATAAAAACTGCAAAATGTGATAGAGTAATATACATGTTTACTTACCCTGGCTGGGGAGACAAGAATAAAGGCAAATTTAATCTATGCTTTTCTGCCAAACTAATGCCAAACAGCCTTCAGGATGAGCATGGGAGCACAGAAATAAAGATGAGCAGTAGTTACAATGCAGAAAAGTGGCAGCGTTGGCAGAATGGCATCCTAAAGCACATGCTGGTATAGTTTGCTGAAGTCAAAGGGATCTGTTCAAAGGGGCCCAGGCATTGCTCTGCTCTGAGAACCTCTGCACTAGGCCCTTAAATGGCACTGACCCTCCATTAACACTGTCTGTCTCATTTTCTCCAGGTACTGTCCTCCCCTTAATATTTTCAATGGTCCCTCAGAGAATACACCATGCCTCCTGGGAAGTTTTCAGGTTTTTAGACATTTTAACAGAGACCACCTGGAGACAAGGCTTTAACCCCAAAGAACTGAATTAGTGGAAATACATCTTTGCAGGCTGGCAGGGAAGGGATGCTGTATTCCTTAAATCACACCCCTAGATAGTTGTCTGCCTTAATTGGAGGAGAATTCACTGGCCTCTGTTAGTGCTTGATTCATCGATTCCTCTTACACCTCTCTCCACACCCCAGGGCCTACCTCTCCTATTAAAACATTCTCACTTTCCTTAGCCTTTATTTAGAGAGCATCTATTTATATCTCAAAATCTTGATCAGTTTCATTCAATTGTAGGCACAAACAATGCTACTACAATACATTGTGTAGGTCACAGAGCCAAATGGAGTATTTTCTTAGTTGTAAAATGCTATCAACTGTGAGGCCCACATTGATTGAATTTTAATAGTAACTTTTTAGGAAAAAAGAAGCAGTATCTATTAAATGTACAAAATCAACTTGGAGATGCATTCCAATTTCATTCTGATTTCAGAAACATTACCTGCAAAGAGGCCTTGCATCTCAGAACAGAGGAACTAAAGCAAGTGACTAAGACTGGCTCTACGTCCATGCCTGTAAGCCGCATGGAAGGGAAGCCGTGGCCCGGGAAGAAGCTTCCCCGTGATCCATGCTGGACCCCAAGGGCTCTTGCAAACCTTCTGACTGGTCCCCCTGGTTCTGCCTTTGCCCACCTGCCAGCTGTTCTCCATACGGCAGAATGATCTCTTTCAAGCCCTAGTATGACGACTTAAGCTACTGATTGAAAACCCTCACTCAGGGGAAAGCCAGCGGTGTGCTGGGGCCAGCTCACACCAGTTGGAGGTGACTATTAAATTTTTAGGAATTTTGCAAGCTGGTCAGACAGAACCACAGTTAAAAATTAAATTATATAAATCTATAATTAAATAAATTATATGTAAAACAAATACTTAAAACTCATCTCTAATTATTTATGTTACAATTTACTATTATCTATGCCCTGGCAATAATTTACATCAATTATATCTGCATATAGAAATACTAGCCAGTAGTTTCTCCTTTTTCTGTGGTGGATACCCTCCAGGACCTTCAGTGGATGCCTGAAACCTCAGAGAGTAACTAAATATATGATGTCTTTTGCTATGTACACCTATGATAATGTTTAATTTTAGGCATGGTAAGAGATTAACAACAACTAATAACAAAATAGAATAATTATAGCAATTTCACTGTAATAAAAGTTATGTAAATTTGGCATTGTTAAGTAAAATAAGGGTTACTTGGACACAAGCACTGTGATACCACCACAGTCGGTCTGATAACCTGGATGGATACTTAATGACTAAAGGCAAGTAGCATATACAGTGTGCATATGCTGAACAAAGGGATGAGTCCTCTGGGTGGGACCGAGTCGGACAGTATGAGATTTCATCATGCTACTCAGAATGGCATGAAATTGTTTTTTTCTGGAATTTTCCTTTGAATGTTTTTGTACCATAGTTGACTGGGGGTAACTGAAACTGGAGAAAGTAAAACTGGATACGTGGGGAACTACTGTGTAAGTTGAACTACTGCACTGTCTCACCAGCTCTACATGCAGCAATGTCACACTTGAACTCAGCCCTGGTGAAAGAATACTTCCATCATAGCAACTGGTAGACGCTACAAATCATAGTCGCCCCTCATCCCATGGATGTTAAGCATTTATCAGCCCTCCCCTTAACAAACCCGAAGTCCTTATGCAGGCCTCTAATGTCCTCTGAGATCTGGCTCCTCGACCTCTCAGACTTCATCTACCCCTTTGCCCTCCTTTCTTCTATGCTAACCACACTGGTGTCCTTGCGAGGGCTGGCTCACTGCACAACTCTGGGGGCACCAGTCACACTGTTTTCTGTATAAACGGTGCTGATCCACTCCAATGGCATCCCTCAGCCAAGCTAAGTAATTCAGAGAAACTGCTCCTTCCTGTGTCTGAAAAAAAGTCACACACAATCCGGCCAAAGAGCCTTTGCACTTGCTATGCCTTTTACCTGGGATACACTTCCCCTCAGATAGCCCGCTGCCTTCTCATTCACATTTACCAGGAATCTGTTCAAATATCACCTTGTCAGCGAAGCCTTTGCTGGCCAGGGCATTTAAAAATATATTTTATTGACTTTTTACAGAGAGGAAGGGAGAGGGATAGAGAGCTAGAAACATCGATGAGAGAGAAACATCCATCAGCTGCCTCCTACACACCTCCTACTGGGGATGTGCCCACAACCCAGGTACATGCCCTTGACCAGAGTCGAACCTGGGACCTTTCAGTCCACAGGCCGACCCTCTATCCACTGAGTCAAACTGGTTAGGGCCTGACCAGGACATTTAAAAGGGAAAACTTTCCCTCTTCCATTCTTTGGCAGTCCTGAGCTCCTTCCCCTCCTTTTTGTTCTTCTAGCACTTATCACCAATTGATATACAAACTCTTATTTTTTACTCCCTGGTCTCTATTTCTCCTCCACTGCAATGTAAACGCCAGCAGAATGCAGGCTTCACTTCATTCTGTGTATTCCCAAATGCCTGGCAATAGTAGGTGCTCAAAAATATAATTAAATATTGAATGTATGATGATTTAACAAGGGCTTTGTTTTTCATTAAAATTTAATTTATGTATACATGTACTCACATATGTATGTGAATATACATACATATATAATTTTAATTTATAAATTCACATTTATATATATATATATATATATATATATATATATATATATATATATACACACACACACACACATACACACACATACACAAACACACAAACTAGAATCAAGATATCTAGAATGAGATACAACTGGGATGCTGATGGACATAAATTATTGCATCTTTGGTTGAGAAGCCTGATAGTGATCAGGAACACTCTGAAGCAGTGGGAAATGTTTTTTTTGACACATAATAGGGTCTTTTTTTGATAGTACAACATATGGGGACCAGAATCTGATGAACTTCCTACCTGAGAAACAGGGAATTCGTTTTGCTCCTCACTGGAAAGAGATCAAAGCAGGGACTTGACCTAGTTCACAAAAGGTGGCTATCACTAAAGAAAAAAATAATACATTTCAAATGGAAGTGGAATATTTAGTTCAAAGGAAAATGTGAATATTCCTTATCAGGGAAGTAAGAGATGAGAAACAACAAAAAAGGAAGGAACTAGAAGAAGAGGAGGAGAAATGCCATTGGTCTGCGTAGACTGGTTTGAGAAGCAACAGGAATAATGATGTCTAAGACTCTCTTGGGTATCCCCCTTTTTTCTCATCACATTCAATAATTTAATGACCTAATTGAAGGCAGTATTGACTCTAAATCCTCCTACTGTATGGGTTTTAGAAATCATTTTGGATGCATTAAGGATGGACGCATATCGGAAACATTTAAATCTTCATCTTAAAAAGTTATAAAACAAAAGTTTTCAATTTTCCCAAATTACAGAAGATGACCTCAGTAAATTAATTTACCACACTTGCTCCCATCCCTACTCCAATAACCCTCACATCGGCATTTAGGAAGCATTTTCACCTATGAAAAACTAGCTGTATTTTTGTTATTTCTTTGGCCGAAAAAGTGATAGTAATAAAATGGAAAGCTGATAGTAATAAAAAGGGCACCCTGTTGGCACAATGAAGAGTCAGCCATGCAGCTCGAGGTGCCTGCTGGAGTTCAAGTGTCCCTTTCTTCACTATCTATCTTGATGTCTTGTCTGCAGGGCCTAACCCTGAGCCTGGCACAGACTAAGTGCTCAGGAAATGGTTTTTGAGTGAGTAAATGAATGAGTGGCTAAAATAAATAGAAATAGTTCATTTGCCTTGGGCCACTTTGCCACCTTGCCTCGTTTTCCAAATATATATTTTTCATGATTTTTAGAGAGTGAGGAAGAGAGAGAGAGAAAAACAGCAATGTGAGAAACATCGATGTGGGAGCACATTGAGCGGCTGCCTCCTGCACATCCCCTCCTAGGGATCCAGCCTGCAACCTGGGCACGTGCCCTTGACCGGAAATCAAACCAGCAACCTCCTGGTGCACAAGATGATGCCCAAACAACTGAGCCACACCAGCCAGGTCTCCATGATTCTTTAAGAGCATATGTGATTTAGTTAATTTCCCTCTAAGCCCTTAATTACAAATGCTAATTAAGACAAATGAGAGAAGCCTAGTTACAGGTGATATTTATTGCTGGCATAATAAACGTGGGCTATGACATCCACCTTTGATATTATTCACCTACTCAAACAATTGCCTGGGATTGCCATTTGTTAATGACATGGAATCATTATTCAGGATACAACCCCTTCGGGATTATAATGGAGCCCTGGTTTCTATGACTCAGCCACACTGTGTGCCCAGTGTTAAGAGCAGAGGAGGTAGGTGGAGTGCATAACAAGTCCTTTCCCTGTGCATTACAAATCATCAGGGGAAAGAAAGCAGCCTGATTAGGCAGAATGCTTGTGCAACTATGTCAGATACCAGGTAAGGAACAATGACTGCTGTGGAATTAATAAGATATTAATGTAGCTGCTCCTCAGTGCACTGCAACCGTAATTGAAATACTCTGAAGCAAAAGTAATCTCATGGGCCTCAGGAATGGGGCCTCAGTACTCTGGAAAATCCCCCACAACTGTTATGTCTCATTTTCATTAATATAATAATAATGTTGTTGTTGTTTTTTTTTAAAAAAAAGATCAACTCATTATACCAGTGCCTTGTAGGTTGACAAAAAAGTTGATGTTAACATGCTTGCTGAGTCTGAAAAGGAGCATGTCAGAACACATGCTGTTTGGAAAGCATTACGCCCTTTAATTGCCATCATCTTCTCTCACCTGTCCTTGAAGGCAGTGTCCAGGCAACTGTAACAATAGTATCATCAGCAGTGAAAGTGGAAATGGAAAAGACCAAGTTATTTTTCCATGATAGGATGCAAGTATAAGAGCAAATGCTAGTACTATTTTATTGAAGGTATGATTGTTTACATGCTAAAATGGTAAAAAAAAATATTCTGGGAAAGTGTCATTTATTCTTAGGGGGCAGGATGATGTGACAGGAAGAAAGAACAGGTGTTGAGGCAGTCATACCTGAATCACACCTCTTAACTATGAAGCACACCCACCTCCTCATTCATGTGGGTTCCAAGTGGCAGTAGACTCAGGGACTCAGGGACTCAAACTGACATGTTAATATGTAGAGTCCCCTGACCCTACTGACCCTATGCTATTGTTTAATTTTCTTTGGTTCTTAAGCTTCATGTCTTCAGAGTCTGTATCTGTCTCACTCATCATTATATCCCCACCATCGAGCACAAATCCTAGCACGTAATAGGCTTTCCAGCAATGAGAGTTACTTATTGAATAGGGTAGTAGAGATTAAGTGAGTTAGTATCTGTACTCAGCCTTCAATAACTATTAACTATTTGATTAACTATTTTTCTTCTCTCACCAGTAAATACAATTTAAACATTAAATAATTAAATTTAAAAATTAAAACATTCAACTTATAAGTAAAATATTAAAGCATTTAGTTATAATGATGATACTTAATATTAATAATTATCACGTTTTTAGATCAATTCCAGAAAATTAGGGGTTCTAAACATTGAATTCTTATAATATTTCTATGAATTAGGAAAGGGGCAAAAAATGTCCCCTAATTACATAAAATGTAATAATTTAGAAAAAAGAATTACCTTGGAATTTATATAATTATAAAGCTGTTTTAGAAAATCAAAAAATATTTTTATTTACTAGCATGTGACTTATACACAGGACTACACATGTTGCATAAAGTTAAGATACCCATTTTTATAGTTCCAGAAAGTGAAAACACAGTAATCTCCCCTTATCAATCGGTTTGCTTCCTGAGGTTTCAGTTACCAGTGGTCAACCACAATCTGAAAATATTAAACAGCAAATTCCAGAAATAAACAATAAGTTTTAAATTGCATGTCATCCTGAGTTGTGTGATGAAATCACACACTGCCCTGCTCCATCCCTTCTGGGATGTGAACTATCCTTTGGTCCAGCATATCTAAGCTGTGTGTATCCTATCTGCCCATTAACACTTAGTATCCATCTCAGTTATCAGATCGATTATTGCCATATCACAGTGCTGTATTCATGTAACCCTTATTTTACTTAATAATGGGTCCAAAGTCATTTACATCACTTTCATTACAATACTAGGAGCCCAGTGCATGAAATTTGTGCACGGGGGAGGGGGGGTTTCCCTCAACCCAGCCTGCCCCCTCTCACATATTGGGAGCCCTCAGGGGGTGTCCTACTGATGGCTTAGGCCTGCTCACTGCTCCCGTTGGGGAGCTGGCCTAAGCTTCAGTCTGGCCTCCCTTTGTGGGAGGCCACCAACCCCATCACCCCGCTGCTGCAGCCACTGCCAGTCACCACAACCACCAAGGTGTTTTCATCCACATGGACTCCAGTCACTTCACCATGAAAAAATGACAACTTTTTTAGGCATTTTCAAGATGTGTCTTTCATAGGATATGACATTTCTTTCTTTCTTTTTTTTATCCTCACCTGAGGATATGTTTCCATTGATTTTTAGAGAATGTGGAAGAGAAGGGAAAAACAGAGAGAAATATCAAAGTGAGAGGAACACTTTGATTGGTTGCCTCCTGCATATGCCCTGACCTGGGCCCTGGCCAGGTACTGTTCCTAATTTATAAAATAAACTTCACAGGTATGTATAGAGAAAAAAAAAGAACATATAGGGTTCTGTATTATCCATGGTTACAGGCATTCACTGAGGGTTTTAGAACACATACCCTGCAGATAAGGGGGTAAGGAGGGGTTACTCTAGTATTAACATTCTTTATCAAGCATCCACATAGAAACATCTGTAGATCTGTATTGGGAATGTAGGAATTTGAGTTATTAGGTCAATGATTTATCCTCTAGAATATACAGGCTTCCATGAGCCACCTGTGTACATGTAAATGGTATCTTATTTATATCCTTCCTACTTGGATCACAGATAACCAAATTATCTGAGTTGGCTCAGGACCTGAAGAAGAGTCAATGAGTTTATTTTCCATTACCACAGATGATGAAAGATTGGTTCAGTGGTAGAGAAATTACATTATATGATGAAGAAAAAGGCAGCTCCCTAATTTGAAGAGATTTATTTTCCCTTTGCTCCAAAAATTCAGCTGGGATCATCACCCCATAACAAACTGTTGAACCCACATAACATGAAAGCTTTGACCCCTTTCCCTCTGACATAAACCTCATTACCTATGCATTTCAAATCTTGAAAAAGCCTCCAGCTGCAAAAAGGAGATGGCCCCTTAGAGGCTGCTTACAGCCAGATGACTTGATTAAAATGTACAGTCCTATCAGCCTTATTCTTGGAGAGGATAAAGTATGTCCTTTAAAGCAATGATTTCATTCTTTAAATCTATGCCCTGGTTTCTTTAGAGGGCACTTGCCTGTTTTCTATTTTCTCAGTTGAAATCAGATAAAAATTTCCAAACATTGCCTTGAGTTTAAATGAGTTGACCCTGACCAGCACTTAACCATTAATTTATAAGAAACAGTAGAGTTTATGGTTGAGAATCATACACAAATTGATTCTCGAGGCATTTGGCCATTTACTAGCTGTGTGACTCTGGGTTAGTCATCCATCTTTTGTAAGACTCATTCCTAGGTCTGTAAAATGGGAAAATAATTGTACTACCATTTAGTATTCTTACAAGAATTAATTGAGACAATATATGGAAAGCACCCAGCTTGGTACCTTAAAATACCTCAAGAAATAATAGTAATAGTAATCCTATATAATAAAGAGGTAATATGCAAATTGACCCTCATGCCCTCGTGTCACAAGATGGCTGCCCGCATGTTGTCACAAGATGGCCACCCCACGTTATCAAAAGATGGCCAGCAGGGGAGGTCAGTTGGGGGCGACTGGGACTGCATGGGAGGGCAGTTGGAGGCGATTGGCCAGAAGGGGAGCAATTAGGTGTCAATAAGGCCAGCAGGGGCGTGGTTAGGGGGTGATCAGGCTGGCAGGCAGAAGCAGTTAGGGACAATCAGGCAGGCAGGTAGGCAAGTGGTTAGGAGTCACCAGTCCCAAATTGTGAGAGGGATGTCCAACTGCCAGGATCAGGCCTAAACCAGCAGTCAGACATCCCTTGAGGGGTCTCAGATTGGAGATGGTGCAGGTTGAGCTGACGGTCAACCCCCCTCCCCAGTTCACAAATTTCATGCACTGGGCCTCTAGTAATAATAATAGTAATACTGCAATTTATTATTATAATTGTTTCCAATTATTTCAGTTCTTAGTCTTATCTTTCTTAGTTGGGTTTGAACACAATTAGAACACAGAAGGGGCTATGCAAGGATCACAGGTGTTGTGCTGGATTGTCTCATGCCTTATCTTCATCATGTGCACATGTACCGAGGAAGGAATTTACTGCCCATGATCCTAACCCACCAGAATATAAACTTCTGTATTTTTTTAGACAGAACCAAATTTCTTAGCTTAACTGCCCATATCTAATGATTTGGATTCAGTCTACCTTTCCCACTTTCTAACAGCTATCCCAACAACCCAGCCAAAGGAGACTACTTCTTATCTCTTGAATACACCTTTGTACCCTTGCTTATAATGTGTACGTCCCCTACAAGCCTGTTCTTCAACACTTAGGTCAGATGCTCCTTCCTCAGTGAAATCTTCTCAAATCTCTTTAAGACATCTTTATTTTTTCTGCTAGGAATTTCCACAGGTATGAACCATGTCATTTTGGAGAGAAGAGTGCAAACCTAATTTCACTGTAGAATCCTAATGTAGCTGTGTCTCTTCTGGCTGGTCACGTTAGCTCTCTTAAATGCATCTTTTTCATTTGTAGTGGTTAAAATAATGACATAATGACATCTTAAGTGGTTTTTGTAAAGCTAAAGTAAAAGCCTTCTGCCCTAGCCGGTTCGGTTCAGTGGATAGAGCGTCAGAATTGAACCTGAAAGTCCCAGGTTCAATTCTGGTCAAGGGCACATGCTTGGGTTGTGGGCTCGATCCCCAGTGGGGAACTAACAGGAGGCAGTTGATTCATGATTCTCTCTCATCATGGATGTTTCTATCTCTCTCCTTCTTCCTTCCTTTCTGAAATCAATAAAAATATATATTTTTCAAAAAGCCTTAGTTCTGTGCTTGAGTCCTAGCCACTCTTCAAAAAGGGCCACCTTACCACAGTCTAATGTCTCACCAACACAAAATCATTTTCCTATCAACTGGATTTGAACATTTCCCATAGCTCCCATTGCTTTATTATTTACTTCTTTTACACATTTGTTAAAATGTGTGCTGCTTAAGTTCAAGTTATAGTAAACAAGTTATTGTTATTGGAAAGCTTATCTTTGAAAATGTGGAAACTTCATAATTGCATATTGTATAAGGTACAGCATATTTAAAAACATACATCAAACACTTTAGAGTAAGTGGTGGTGGGGTAAGGGAAGTATGGTGTAAAGAGAAATAAATAAAACAAGTCTGGTAGGAAAGAATTATAACACTGTGCTAGGAACTGATGATATAATTAATTCAAATATTTTTGCTCCTGAGGGTCCATTTAAAAATAAAAACCTAAGACTCAGCAAATCACAAATGTGAATTGGAGTGTTCCCACTAGTGCTTTGTACACTTGGAACATGAACAATGAGTAATGCTTTATGGCTGAGAAGTCTGTCACACAGCATTCATAAAGATCTGAGGGTAAAATTAGAAAAGAAAACTGGGCCTCCAGAATGGTGTTCTTTGAACTTTCTTGAGGTTGCTGTATGAATTCCTAGGTCTGAGCAAATGTTCTGAATGAACTTAGGTGAAAAAGGCACCCTTTTCTTAAGAACACACTTTCTGATAGGCTTGAAGAGTTGGCAAAGAGAATTAAATCCTGTGTGAGTGTGGGTAACCAATTAACACGCTCAACTCCCATCACCATGGCCAGGATGAGCCAGCTGAGCGGTAAAGTCAACTTTAGCATGTGCTCTCATCAATGAAAATCAGGTAACGGTAGCTTAACTGAGAAAAAGAAAAGTCCATTCTCTCAGTGATCTGTACCTACAGACAAAGAAGACAAATGACACTTTTAATAAGAAGGCTGTCAGCTCCAAAAGGTATCATCCGTGATGCTACAGAACCACATAAAAGATGTGCCAGTCATACTTAAAACAGCACCGAAGCTTAACAGAAAAATGACACCAAAAAATATACAGCGAAGAAAAGAATAAAATGCGTGGGAGAAAGTTCTGAAAGAAAAGAATCTGCAATTTTATAGGCTGTCACTGCACTTTAGGTATTAAGATGATGCTATGGAAAGAGGTCTAGGCAACCAAAGTGTGCAACATAGCTTAAGGAGTTCAAAGTGAGTCAATCTCACTGTTGCTATGTTGACCACCTGCATCTGGCTAAAGAGTGGAAGAACATATGTATGAATTCCAAAGAGCAGCTTCATCAGCACATCCTACAGGAGGCTGCCACTGAGTTAAGTCACTTGAGCACATTTTGAGGAAGGCTCTGGATTGTTAAGAGTATAGGGAAACGTATTTTAGCAAGTAGAATAACTAAATCTTTGTAAATTAGTAGCTCTCTGGACATATCTTTGGATCTCAGATAGTTTTTGAATTAAAACTGACTAAATTGCTTTGGAGTTATTATAAAAGTTCTTTTAATCAGCTTCACTTAAAAAAACATAAATGCCAACCTGGCTGGCTTGGCTCAGTTGTTGAGCACCAACCTATGAACCAGGAGAGGTCACAGTTCAAATCCTGAATATATATATATATATATATATATATATATATATATATATATATATATAAATTTGGTCAAGATACTTAAGGTTATATTTTAGAAACAGAGGAACATATGTGAAGTTAAGAGAAAAAACTGGAAAAAGATATTTGCAAGACATATAGCAAATGAAGAATTAGAATAACATTATATGGAGAATATCTATAAGACCAATTAAGAAAACAAAATATAATAGGAAGAAATAGACCAAGAATATGAACAGGACATACAAAGAATAGGGACTCTGAATCGCCATTCAACATAATAAAATATGCTCATTTTGATTGGTAATCAGGGAAATGTCACCTCAAGAGAGAGGCTGTCAGCAAAAGGTTTAAAATTATGATAATAAGTATTAGGGAAGAAAAATTCTTATAAAGAGCTAAGGGAAATTTATATCTGTTCAATCACTTCAGAAAGTGAAGTGGCAATACCAAATAAAATTTAAAATATTTGTATTCCATGACCCAGGAATGCTATGGTAAAAAACAAACAAAACAAAATCCCTTGCATGTTTTCACAAAGAAATGTACTGTGAAATGACATGTATTCTAACTCTCGGTTTTTTTCTGCTAATAGTCTCAATTCTACAAGACTAAGTTTTTCACATCAACTATTTAAAAGTATTTCTTTTAATTTAACTAATTGCATTCATTATTTAAAGATTACCCAAATTATAAGTGTTGATATTCTTTTTGGCTCCTGCCCTACAGTGTGATGATTCACCACACATAGCCACACACAGACCTAAAACGTGCTCTGATCATGTCCGTCCTCTCTCTCCTTCTCCACTCGATCCCAAATAGATCACTCCCTCTGTAGTTTGTGCGAGGCTGCCAGCGGTACTTTTCTACATATTCTATTTGCTTCAGGTGTTTTATTTTAATTGAAATATATCTGGCATATAATATTGTGTAAGTTTAACATGTGCAACATGTTGATTAGATCTATATATGGCCTTATGACTGCCATTGTAGCGTTAGCTAACACCTATATCACATCACACAATTATCAGTAATTTTGGGGGGGTGGGAGTAATTAAGATCTAGTCTCTTAGCAAGTTTGATGTTCTTTCTTCCTCTCTCTCTGTTCACTTCCCTCACTCCTTAAATGACTACTCCACTCACTGTAATAGCCAGATTCATCCTGATAAACCAGCACACTGGTCCCCTGCTCAGTTTTTCTGTGGCTCTCCACCAAATTTATAGAACTTCCATAATTCTTTACCTGGAAGTTATGGTTTTCTATCACCTGGCCTTGATTACGTTTCCTGACCCCATCATCCACTACTCCATGATATGTACTCAAATGTTCCATGATTACTCAGATATTAGGCTGCCCAGTTGTTTGAATACTTATTTACACTGCTATCCCTCTGGCCTCTGGGTCACAGACAATGCCAAGCCAGCAAGATCTGGAAATGCTCTTTCCAAAGGTGAACCTGGCCTTTTGCTCCAGTTTCTTTTAGTTCAGGGTGAAGAGATATTTGTTTTTGTGTGTGTGACATACAAGATAATTAACTGTGAAAAGCCTGGCAAATCATTAAGTTACAACTGAGGCTTTAAAGAGACCCTAATATATCCATCAAACACACGATTCTCGTAACGATGACACCAGATTCTGCTGATGGAGCCAGAATGACTGAGTCACTTTATTTTTAATGAGATGAAGCTTCTTTGTGTAACAATCAATACCCATTGCTAAAGAGGTCTGGGCAGCCTTATCACTGTTACACGTTCAATTATTTTAGTAAAAGTATAAACAACCTGAATAAATAGTATGTTAGGCCAAGACTTGGCTTCAAAACACTTCTATTAGGATCACAACTGAGTTTTTCCCTAATACACAAGAGTTATGATTTATATCTAATGACCACATTTAAAGGACTTAATTGAATTGTAGAACCCACTTCCAGAAATAGTAGCCTTTTTGCTATTGAATTAGACAAATATACAAAAGGCTATTTTTCTTCTCATTAATGTGGTGCGATGTTATAATGCTAGACTTTAAGACAAGTATTTGTTGAATGCCTATTGTCCTTGAACTAACCTAGATATGTGAAATCTATTTTTGAATTTCAGGCTAGTTTCTGTTTCAAGAAGTTTAGCATTTAGTGAGGGGCCCAAGATAAATCGGTTTATGATTAGCTTTAATGATATTAATGACAACCACTGCGTTCTCCAGAATCTAATAATGTTAGAGTTATGTTTGGGGAAGTAAGGTCTGGGGATTATGACAAGAGTGCCATTACTCTGTAGAACCAGTGCTATCAGTGCTTCCATCCACTGGGCTGCTATTCACGGTGGGTACAATGCTGGATACCTCACAGGCATTATTTATGGCCATTGGAAGAGATCCTACAAGGCCATATCAGGGGAAACCAGAACAGAAAGATATTTCCCCAAGAGGATATAAAGTTTTACATTTTAAAAAATGCTTTACTGTTGAAAGTACTACATATGTCCCTTCCCCACTCCATTGACTTCCTTCAGCCTGCCTCAGCCCTCGCCAACCTATTATTTGTGTCCATAGGTTATGCATATATGTAAACATAGTCTTTGTTGATTACCTCTCACCCACCCACCCTCCCCTGCCTTCCCTCTGAGATTCTGTACTCTTCCATGTCTCTGGATTTATTCCCTTCATCAGTTTATTTTGTTAATTAGATCCCATGTATTTGGAGTTTAGAGGAGAACATTGTAGGTTAAAAAAAAAAAAGGAAAAAACAATAAAGATGATCTTGCTTTTTAAAAAAACTCAGATGGAAGAAGAGTATTTCCATCAGGGAGGTTTCTTAACATATAGTTGAGAATGGATGAATATACATTTTTAAATTATTAAAAACCTAATGTATTTTATGTTTACAAATTATCCTCAAAACAGCCTTAGAAGATAGAACCAATGCCCATTTCTCAGATGAAGAGAAAAAGTTTGGTGACATAGCCTGAAGTTACTTATCCATTAGGGTTGTATCAAATACAGATCCTGGACTAGATCTGTATTGGAGCCTGACAAGATTGTAGACATGTGGTATAGTTGGACTATCAGAAGAGAATGATGAACACAGGCCAGCAAATTAAGAAATAATTCAGACTATTTCCCCTATAAACTCTCTGAAGACAGGGGCAATTTTCAACTATAGTGGAAAAAGATAGAGATTGTGGAGAAAGAGTGTTAGATGAAACATCTTTCTTTTCAATGATATTCTTCTCCCAGATTCTGTGGCAGTGGGTTGTGCGCAGGGAAATGGTTTTGTTCTCCTTATACCTGGAATCATTTCCTTAATCACAACCTCTCCCTCAGTTTCTGGACTTGATCTTTGCCCTCCCAAAGACTATCAGTTCCTTAATCCCTTTCTTCCCTTGTTTATCAGTTCCCACTCCTCTAGGCAAGAGTCTTCCTGACCTCCTAACCCAGACCTAAATCATGGTTCACCCTTTCAACTTTGTCCTTAGCTCCTTTCATTCCCTTGATCTTGCACTACAGATGTCTTGCCAATATCTCACCCCTAGCACAGCTGAACATCTGTTTTCTTTGGTCTACAAAGCATTTCTAGAGGACACACTCTAAATGTGATAATTGAATCCACTATTTATGCTTCCCAACATCAGCTGAGTTTTCAACATTGTTCCACAATAACTTTCAGTCATCTTGAGGCTATTCATTACCCATCTTCAATGAAGACTGCTATATATTTGTTCTCTGTTCCCAAGCCTCTCTCTTCGAATCTCATCAATTTATATTGTTTTTGACTTCACTAAGAAAGGTCATCTTTTGTGAATTTCTTTAGCATCATATCTCTGCATCTGAAAATTCCATTAATTTACATATTCCCTCCTTCTAAAAATGATTGTGGCTCTAACTCCTTTTTGTGCTCTTATTTTTTTTATAGTTATAGACTGTTATTCTTCCTTTCTCACATTCTCATTCTCTCACTCTCTGTTTTTCTTTCTATTGGTTTCTTCTTCTTCGTTTATAAATTGGTTCAGTTTCCTTTGACTCTTCAAAACAAAACAAGCTCTACTTCCCACCCATCTTCTACATCTCAGAAAGCATCATGTTCTATGAACTCTGTATCGCACTATCCACTTCCACCTACCCTATCCTCTCACAAGGTAGAAAATCTGGTCTCTTAAAAGTCACTACCAGCTTTCAAATTACCAAATAAATTGACCTTTTCTCAGATTCTCAGGGCATCTAACATTTTTAATATTTTCTTAAAAATCATGGTTTATCAACCTCAGCATTAATGATATTTACAAGAGGGATACATTTGTTGTGGGGGATGTCCTGTACATTGCAGGATGGTTAACAGCATCCTGATCTTCACCACTGATGCCAGCAACACCACCCTCAGTTGCAGCAATCAACAATGTCTCCAGAAAATTGTCGCAGGTAAAGAACCACTGTTCTAAATGATCTCCTTCTTTGGCTTCTACACACTATGCTGGCCTGGTTGTATTCTTTTTTAATTGAAGTATCTTCAATATTTAATTCTGCAACTGCCTGCTACCTGACAGAAATATGTGTATTGAGAATATCCTATATGAAGGGCATTGTGCAAAGCAGTATGGGCAATAAAGGGGGCATTCATTCTTCTCTTAAGAAATTTATTATCTAAAGGCAGACACATAACTAATTATGCTGCAAAGGATTACAAGGCTAGTTAGTGGTAGAGCTAAGAGTAGGACTAGGTCCTCTGACTCCCATTCCAGTATTCTTTCTAATTGCATTTTAAAAAGGAAAACACAACCATACTCCCTGCACCTTAAATATATAATGGAGTATCATCTTAGTATCTCATATTGTTATATTCCCCCTAATTAGACAAACAAAGCATGTATAAATATTATAATAATTTGTAAGATAAGTTCTGAGAATGTACCGAAGATACATAAGGTATTAGCTCAAGGCTCAGAGAGAAATTTCTAAAAAATTGAGTCAGAAAATAGGCCCATGTCATTGGTAAGCCAGAGAAAGAGCTAGGAAATATAATGTTACCATGAAAGAGTAGTTGCAGGTGGAGTTCCCAACAGTGTGGACTTGAGAGCCACCCAGGGAATGATATGAGTGTATGGGATGAACATTCCAAAGATTGGTTTAATTAACTCATTTGACCCTTTTGTCAATATTCTCTCCACTTAAACACAGCTTTCTACCTAAACACAGTCCCATATGCCCATCTAGACCATTTACTAATGAATTATAACATGAAGTCACTTAAAATGATTGAAAAAGAGGAAGAATTGGGAAAGAGCCAAGATAAATTTTCATTCCCTATAGCTAGTGCACATGGTAAGTGCGGAATGAAAACAATGGTATAATTGTGTGCTTATTACACCATAGTAGTAAACAGTATAGTTGTATAATTATTGTGTAAAATTTTTATATATTTAAAAAGTGTAGTTTAAAAATATATATAAAATGCTTTTTAACAAAAAATTAAGGATAATTGCTCATTTCATTAAATCTCATGTTTCTGAATCAATGTTTTTGAATTAGCAAATGAGGAAAAAGAATCCACAGCTTCACAAATGATAAAGTCAAACAATAATATTTCAGACTTTCCATGAACTTAATTTTAAAAGAAATATATTGATTTGAGAGAGAAGGAGGAAGGGAGAGAGAAAAGAGAGAGTGAGAGATAGAGAAACAGTCATGAGCTATCCAATTACTTATGAACATTGGTTGATTCTTGCATGTGCCCTGACCAGGGATCGAACCCTGGCATATTGGGATGATGCTCTAACCTATTAAGCTACCCAGCCAGGATCCATGAATTTTTTATTTTATATGACTCATGACAATAAATATTTGCTGGACTTTGCTGTTCCCCAGTGTGCTAATAGAGGCTACTCAGATGCATTTAATTGATAAATATTTATAGTTTAGAAATAGCTTACAGTTTAGAAATAGCTTTAGAAATAGAAGAATCCATGCCCCGTCTTTTATTATTGCTTTTTCACTCACAGCTACATTAATCATCAGTCCCAAACTGAGAGAACAAATTTTCCTGCATTATCCAAAATGCAGTTGCTACTGGTGAACAAAATTATTTATTCAAGAGACCTTTCATATAGAGAAGATATTTAAAACATTTGTGAGCTAGTCCTACTTTTATTATTTGTTTAACATATTAGAGTTCTATGCATGCCAAAATAATGAATCGAATTGCTCTGTCATAGAGATGACATCCCATACAACAGAGATGCTCCATTTCAGAGCACTTACAGACAGGGCTTAATATGAGCAGTCAATAGATATCAGATCAAGTGGAGATTTTCAGAGAAGCTTTATTTTTCAGGCGAGTGCAACTGAAAGCCTTCTGTTGATAACAAGGGGCCTTCCAGTGCCTTGAATGGTGCACAGCATTTCCTATCACTGCAAATGTCACGCTGCTCCTCACCCGAGCTCATTGGGCTCTCCCACAGGGATGGGGCAAGATTTGCCACTTTGAACTGAGAGCTAAGTAATGTATCATGTGAAATGAAAGGGCAGTAAATAGGCTCCAGAGACGCTACAGCCGGTGTGGGCACAGAGACGAAACAAGAGAAAGGGGTGAGAAGATCTGAGAGAAGATACATGAGGGCACTGGGCTAGAAATCAGAGGCCATAGGTCTGTGTCCTGGTTTTACTGTTAACCAGTGGGCCTAATGGAGTGTTTGATGCTTAGCAGATGCTTAATAAATAGATGACCACTTATAAATATTTTAACCTATTGACTTATCCCCTGGTATCTCTTCTGTTATTCTCTCATATGGGTATGGTAAGAATCAACGTAAGTGCTATAAACTTTTGACAAATCTTAAGAAGTTGTTACTATTAGCTTATTGCCACATAGAGAAATAAAAGGAATAGTAATGGTTAACAAGAAAATAATCAATGAAATCACCCAAGCTATGTTTTGTCACCTACCAATTCAGAGAAATACTGAATCATATATATTAGCTGGGCCTTGTAATCATTTCAAAAGTTCAGGCCTCTAGAAAGTACTAGACCACAAATGACCATCCAAACATTGAACTCCAAATCTAGAAGTATAGGAAGCTCTGCAGTTGTTCTAAGAAAGAGAGGTGCTGGCTGAGTCTATATTTTTTAAATCTTTATTATTAAAAGTATTGTAATGTCCCTTTTTTCTCCTCCCATTGACCACTTCTATCCTGACCTGTCTCTACTTCAGGCCTTAACTACACTGGGTTATGCATATAACTATTTTAATCTCTTTCTACCCACCCATCCACTGTCCCTTTGAGATTTGGCAGTCTATTCCATGAATCTGTGCCTCTGGATCTATTTTGTTCATCAGCTTATTTTGTTCTTTAAATCCCACATATTAGTCAGATCGTGTGATACTTGTCTTTCTCTAACTGGTTTATTTTGCTTAGCATAATCCTCTCCAGGTCCCTTCATGCTGTCTTGAAGGGTAAAGGATCCTTCTTTTTTACTGCTGCATAGTATTCCATGGTGTAAATGTACCACAGCTTTTTTACCTGCTCATCTGATGGGCACTTAGGCTGTTTCCAGATCTTAGCTATTGTAAATTATGCTGCTATAAATATAGGGGTGCATATGTCTGAGTCTATTAAAAATCTAGTATTATCTACATATATAAAAGCTCAGTGACTGTTATGGTGGAACAGCCATAAAGACCGGTTGCTATGACACACACTGACCACCAGGGGTCAGATGCCCAACGCAGGAGCTGCCCCCTGGTGGTCAGTGTGCTCCCCTAGCAGGAGCACCACTCAGCCAAAAGCCGGACTCAAGGCTGGTGAGCGCAGCAGCAGTGGTGGGATCCTCTCCTATGTCTGTGGCAGCCAAGCAGTGAGCCAAGCAGTAAGGTATGAGCAGGCGGGCGGTTAGGAGCAGTAAGCCAAGTGGTAAGGAGTGAGCAGGCGGGCAATTAGGAGCCAGGGGTCCCAGATTGCAAGAGGGTGCAGGCTGGGCTGAGGGACCCCTCCCTCCCCCAGTGCACAAACTTCATGCATCAGGCCTCTAGTAGTTAATAATACTGTATTGCATATTTAAAAGTTGCTAAGAGAGATCTTAAAAATTTCCCTCTGCCAACATTAAAATAATACACAGAACACTTAATATATTCTAAGCCATCATATGAGAGAATTTACACCAACTAAAAGAAAAATGGTTTATTAAAATGTTTTCACAAGTGCCCTTTCCCAAGATCCTCTATTATGCATGTCTGCCTTCCATCAACTTTCTAATTAAAACAAAAAGACAAAATGCCAAACTTTTAATACAGATTTTTTAAAAGGGTCAAAGAATTTATCGAAGTAAGCATATGCCTTTACCTTTTAATAAAAAAGCAATTTCTAATTGACAGTGCAGTACTAAAGCAGTGGATGAAAAGGAATAGGAAATTACCTTTACCTGGATTACAAAGTCACATGGGGATTAGTTTATTGCCCATTTGTTCATTTGTAAATAATGTCACCTATACACAGCTTCAGTATCTCAGCAAGTGAGCTTTCAAGTGAAAAATACAGACGAGTGTATGCATAAATAATAGTTCTTTGGAAAATATCAAAGGGGATATTTACATCTTATCACAACA
This sequence comes from Murina feae, assembly GCA_004026665.1. Classification (NCBI taxonomy): domain Eukaryota; kingdom Metazoa; phylum Chordata; class Mammalia; order Chiroptera; family Vespertilionidae; genus Murina; species Murina feae. The sequence goes on along the minus strand of PVJC01002123.1, from coordinate 50,404 downwards.
TTATACCTCTATATTTCTGAAACAAACATAATAATGTTACTTATTATTTTTAATCTAATTCCAAACTTATTTTGAAAATAAGAATATTAAATGCTTCTGGTTTGGTAATACCAGGGAATTATGTCCATAAGACATTTAAGGTGATGAATTATTACAATGAATCTATTGCAAAAACAGTATATTTTATGAGTTGGGATGACACAGAATATCGATCTTCATCATAACAAAGAGTCTCTGTGAATTAGTTATGGCATCAGCTCTCTAGAGCAATCAATTCTCTGCTCACTTGTGGGATATATTTTACTGCAGTCATCATGCATTGTTGGAGACTGCTAAGGGCTTCAGTCCATTCTGTGGTTCATGGGGGGATACAAATTTACTACTGTGGGTGTAGGTCCACATGATATGCATATTGACTGTAATAAGCAGAAACTTGCAGATTTATTCCCAAATGAGTGCAGAATGTATATATATATATATATATATATATATATATATATATATATATATATAATTTGTCTTATCCTGTCAAAAATTTTGCCTTCTCATTTAGTTAAATAATATGCATCAAGACACTTCAGCAAGATTAAATACCTGCCCCTTAGGAAATCAGACTAAAGCATACCCAAGTTGAATCTCCCATCTCTCCTCCTCAGAAAATCATTTATAAACTGCTCAGGCTCACCCACAAACACAAAAGAAAGAAACAATCCAACAAACTAAAAGAGACCAATGGGAAGTCCAACTGTGGCGTAAATGGACCTATTTAGTGGAGAATCAATAGGTGCCCCAGGGGCTGGGACACATGTATGCTCTTGCTGCACCCCATCTTCCAGGAGTGCTGCTTGATTGCAAAAGAAATTCATGATATTGATGTTTGATAAATATTCTAAAATTTTTATCCGTGTTGAAGAAACCCTGTACCTACCAAGTTGTATTGTTTTTCCCTTCTGCATACATCCTTTTCCAATTCTTTAGATGGTTTAGCTAAAAAAGTGAAAGATGCACTCAGGATGGGTTTACACGGGTGAAATATCAATTAATTAATGATTTGTTAGCTTATTACAAATATCCTATATGTCTCTGCCTTTATTATCTTTATTATCAAATGCTTGACTTCTAGGTGAAACATCTGACTCTTTTTCACCCTACATGAAACTTTGCTTTATTTTGTACTGTTGTAGCTGTGAAATAAGAATCCTGTAAAAGGGCTTGCAGTAGTATTAAATGACCTTGTCCATGAGAATATCCATGTTAAATTTCTTAAAGGACATCATGTCTGATTTTCATTATCTTCATGTCCCTTTCTCAGAGCCTGAAGACTTGTGTCAATGTGTTTAGTTGTTGCTGATATTAGCAGTGGTTTTGGAGTGAGGGCAATTTTTCCTGATGCGGTTTTCCCTTTACAGAGTAGTGAGTCTATTTTCTTTTAACGTTTTTAACAACTACAAATAGAAAGGTTATAGCAGTCAATAAGTCTGGGAGCCCTGTTGCCTCTAATTAAAACAAGGGCATGTAGTGCAAATGTGATGGCTATTGAGGAAAAGGACGATGGGTAACGTGTTGATGACACCATTTATATCTGAAACTCTGACAATTTCCTCCCCAATAATGTTGCTTCATTTATTTTATTGTGATAAAAAATACATAACACAAAATTTACCATCTAAATTATTTTTACATGGATAGCTAAGTAGTGTTAAGTATACTCATATTGTTATGCAATAGATTTCCATAACTTCTCATCTTGCAAATCTGAAATTCTATACCCATTAAACAACAGCTTGCTTCATTTTAACCATACTTTTATTTGTATACTGTTTTATTGTACTCAAATTACTTCTAACACATATTATCATATATATTTCCTTTACTCAAAATGTTAGCATTCCATAAACTTGAGCACTTACTATGTGCTGAATAGTGTGCTAAGTGCACAATATATATGCAAAATATATTTATCAAGTGAATCACTGTGGAAATTACATTTTTTCTGAGTTTATGGCTTCATATTGTCCCATTCATATGTAATATAAAGCATTTTACAGGAAATGTTTCACTATAGAAAATGTAAAATATATTAAACATATAGTTAACTTTAATAGAAAGTTCAATAGATGTTAACTTTATGGTCTTTTTTCACTTTAAAATATTCTTATCTTTATATTGACATTTAAAATATTGTATTATATGTTTTAGTCTTGTTTCTCCACATTTTACTAGTGACAATGAATATTATGATTAATATTATTCTGCTGTCATGAGGTATTACAGACTCATTGCTGCAGAAGCCAAGCTTTGGGGAAAATGAAATAATTGATTCTCTCCCTTCTGGTTATTCTTCATGTACACCCACACTTACTCATCTTTGATGTATAACATTTAAAAATTCATCAGCTCTCGGATGCTTACAATCTATTCTCAAGAGACAGTGAATATTTTGTTTGGGTGTAACTGGGCGCATGCTTAATTCCTAATGTATTGGAAAGTCTTTTCTGCTATGGTGAATGCTGAGAAAGTGCTAAGACTTGGATACAAATGCCTGGGATTTTTATTTTTGAGCTGGGCTATGAGCTCTGTGATTCAGAACAAGTTACTTCTGTCAGAATCTCGATTTCCTCATGTGAAAAAATGTAGGTGACAATGTTATGCCATGGAAGCTATTGAAAAAAATCATTTGTGATAATGGATCTAAAGGTCTCTGAAATAATACAGTCCCTCTCAAATGTGTTGGTTTATGCACAGAATCCTGGTTAATTGACAGGACTCAATCAGTAAGAGGATGTGTATAAAGCATTGTAACTACAACCCTAGTTTTCCAATGATTCACATGGAAATATTCCTCTAGAGGAAAAATGGGTCCTAAGATGTTCAAGTTTCTGACTCCATGGCAGGTTCCTAGATGTGGTCCCTTCTCTGCTCCTTTTGTATCATAATTCTTTTCCTCAGTTTACAACTTCCAGTGAAGCACAATTCGATATTTTATGTTGTTGGTACAAAAGACAGTTTAAGATATTTCCATCCTGCTAAAAATATACCTAGTACTTTTCTGTATAAGTGTGTGTGTGTGTGTGTGTGTGTGTGTGCGTTTAGCTCTGGAAACTGGGGGAAAGTGAAAAATTTTCGCGAGAAGCCTTTACTGAAAAACTTTTGCTTTTTCTCTACATATGTATACATGTAATCTGAGTCCCTTTGGACTGCTCTGTGGCTCTCCCTATTTGGATGGCATGTTTGATGACATTACAGAAAACATCTCCTCTGTTATTTACTTCTGTTCACATTGACCTGAGACTAAAAGTACTGTGAACAGCATGAGCTTTAGTAAATATCACCTCTCTCTATAGTTGCCTTATCCCCTTTTCTATTTACCATCATAGGTCAGGTTTTCTTTAAATTTCACACACTATGGGAATGGTGTGTTAAATGTTCTTTCCCTTCCCAACCTCTCCTCCGTTCCACCCCATGTCATATTATGGCTCATCTGAAGCTTGTTCTGACCCCAGGACTCTTGTGGCCGTCCAACACATCAGCCACCAACCACATATGACTACTTCTACCCTGAAATGTGGTTAGTCTGAATGAAAACTATGCACACTAGATTTTGATTAATTAGTTTAAGAACACACAATAATTTTATATTGATTACATGTTAAAATGGTAATATTTTTGATGAGTTAAATAAAGTATATTATTAAAGTCGGTTTCATCTGCTTTTTTATTATAAAATAAATACATGTTTATTGGTAACAAGGGAGATAATACACAAAGTTTGAAAGACTAAAATCAAAATGACATGTGTTTTCACCATTAGATATATTCTATTTACATTTTGGTGAATATTCTTTCAGAATTTTCCCTAACTGTACAAAAGTAATTCTTTTGTAAAAATATATAATATCATGTAACACATGCTATATAGTAGTTTGATTTTAGTACTTATTTAGTTTTTGTTATTTAGTAGTGTGCAGAGATAACTACAACTATAAAGAGTGGGGCAAAAGTAGGTTTACAGTTGTCTGTATGGAGAATAATCTATATATATAAAGAGCCAGGGTCTGTAACAACTGAATGGTTAACCAAACACTGGAAGTCAGTCCTGCACTCAGGTGGTGACCCAGCACTGATTGCCTTAGCTGCAGAAGCAGCAACCCAGCACTGACTACCTCTGCTGCAGGAACGGTGACCCAGCACTAACTGCCAAGGAAACTGTGGATCAGGCTTGGAGAGAGGTCTGGAGAGAGAAGCAGGGTCTGATCCACAGTCCCCATGGCAGCTGTTGATCAGCCCTTGCCTCTCTTTCTCTCCAGGCCTTGCCAGCAGCTGCAGGCACTGCTGATCAGCCCCATCTCTCTGATCAGGCCTGGAGATAGGCCTGGAGATGCTGACTGGCATAGAAACCAACCATTCAGAACCAAATTTGGGTGAACTGCAAGGAGCCAATGGCTGCCTAGGAGGAGGAGCTTTTGATGATGACTGGCATAGAAACTGACCAATCAGAACCTAATCTGGGTGAACTGCAAAGGCAGAACCTAAGGTGGGGGCTGAGGAGGGGTTTTAAGGGCAGTAGCTATTTGGTGTAAGGTGTAAGAAAGCAGTTCAAATTTTTAATGACCGCTTTGGCAGTATAGTCATATGGCTGGCTATCAGTCCAGATAGAGGGATTATTTTGTCTGCCAAGAGCATCTCCTCCTTTTGAAAAAGGCTCCCCCACACATTTAAGTAATACTATCCTATATAATCTATCTATACTAATAAAAGGGCAATATGCTAATTAGAGTGGATTGACTGGCCATCTTCCAGATGTATGACTCCCTTCCGGACAAAGACATGGTGGTGAGGGCCAAGGCAGAGGCAGTAAGGGGCGATCAGGCCAGCAGGGGAGGGCAGTTGGGGGCAAGATCAGGCAGGCAGAGACAGGGGTGATCAGGCCAGCAGGGGAGAGCAGTTTGGGGCGAGATGAGGCCAGCAGGGGAGGGCAGTTAGGAAGATCAGGAAGGCAGGCAGAGGGTTTAGGGGCAATCAGACAGACAGGCAGAAGCAGTTAGAGGCGATCAGGCAGGCAGGCAGGTGAGCAGTTAGGAGCCAGCAGTTCCAGATTGTGAGAGAGATATCTGACTGCCAGTTTAGGTCAGATCCCACAGAGATTGGGCTACTGGTACATAAATAATGATACAAGAATAAACCCTGAGTTTCATGTACTCCCAGCTATAAACCTACTTTTGCTCCACCCTGTATGTAGAGGTCCATTGTTTTGAATTGCTATAGGATATTCCACAGTATGGATGAAGAATGATTTATTTAACTACTGTATGGTTAACTATTGCTATATAACAAATCACAAAAAAACTTAATGGTATCAAACTATAGCATTTATTATCATGGTTTCTGTTTGGGAATTTGGAAAGAACCTGGCTGGGCATTTCTTGCTTAGTCTCTCATGCACTTGAAATCAGATATTGGATCAGATGACAAAAGACTGGAGGATCCACTTCTAAAGTGGTCATATAGTTGCGTGGTTGATGCTATCTGTTGCCTGGGAGCCTCAGTTTCTCTCCAGCGAGCCTCTCCCTGGGGCTTCTGGGGTGTCCTTCCAGGAAGAGTGACCAACAGACCAGTGCAGAAGCCACACTGCCTTTTATGACTTATCTGCTGAAGTCACATATTACCACTATCCCCATATTCTGTTGGTTGCACAAGGTCCCCTGTAATCCACTGTTGGAAGGGAATACACAGAGCAGGTATTACCAGAGCTCATCTCGGGTCTGGCTACTTACCTGACTCTTTTTACATGGCAATGTGGGTGCTAGAGAATTTTATAATTCCATTTGTGGCTTGCAGGGATGGCTCCACTTATTTTTCTGTTAGAGAACACTGATCTGGAAAATCAAATTTAAACCTCTTTGCCTGGCATGAACTCCAGCCTCACTCTTACTTCCACTACCCCTTTTCATATATCATATGTTAACATACTTGGAAAACTCCCTGTTTCAATTACATGCCTTTTCTAGTACACCACTCTCTTTGGGTCTTTTTAACTCGTTGACATTATGTATGCATCTATGGGGATTCACTTATGCATGCAAATGGGAATTAGGGAATTCAACATTGTTGAATTACTTTTTATCTTAGTTTATAGGCATGCTTCTTTTAAAGTAGTGCCCAAATCTAATTTTTTAAATTGTATCCTTCTAAGCTCCCAACATGGCCTCTTTTCTATAAGTACGGTTTCCAGATAAAATACAAGATGCTCAGTTGCATTTGAATTTTAGATAACCAAAAATAATTTTTTAGCATTGGAAAATTTAGGACAGACTTTAAAAAAAGTTACTTATTTTTTTTACCTGAAATTCAAATTTAACTGTGCGTCCCATGTCTTTATTAGCGATATCCAGCAATCCTGTACAGCAGCCATTCCAAAGTTCTTCACAAAATGACTGCACTGGAAGCACACATGTAATGTATTTAAATTATGATAAAAGGAAGGGAAAAGTGATATACATGAGTGCCCAAGAGCCTTTATTCATCTACTAACTGTGAGCACCACAATTTCTTAAGACTAACCTAATAATTGAAATAAAATTATAAAGCTGAGCTAATACAAGAGGGGTGGTAAATTTTACTGCAATTTCTTCTTTTATAATGAAAGAGCAGTTCTCATGTTTTAGGTAAATTTGGGGGAATCAATAAGAAAAACATTCTTAATAAGAGGTGACGAGAAATAGCATTACCAATGGCACAAACATTTCTGCATCTTTTTCTCAGGATTTATCAGTTTGAACAAAACCGTATTTAAGTTTTACATGTAATCTTTTATATTTAAAAGGTTTTGTGGAACTGCTGAACTAACAGGAGCGCCAAGAAATACCAGTAATTTCTGTAACAGACTCTCCCTCACTGATATCCAGAGAGGCAGACCCCTTTGTTTCAAGCTGTCTGATTAAGCTTTCAAACTCCTAAAGACCCACCTAAGCCACGGTATCCTCTGTTTCTCTAGCACTATCGCTCTCCCATCTCTACATGCTAAACCTGTATAATTGCTCTAGGCACAGCATAAAGAGGAAGGAAGCCTTCAGCTGTTTTATTTTTCCGAACTAACACAGGTAACATCTTCAGGCTCTGTGGCTGAATCTGGTGTCATCGTAAAGTTGAACGATGCCCTAATATAATCTTGGCACCGAGCTAAATAAATAGCAATGTAAAGCAGCCACCATCCTGCGGCTGCATTTATTGTCCTTAAGTGTTTTTTCACAGTGATAGGACACTCTTTCAAATTTTATTGAAATATTGCACTTCCAAATGCATATATTTAGATTTCGGGGCCAATTTTCTTGTACTTTCTGCCTGTGCCAGCATCATCTTCAACTTCCCAGGAACTCTATATGTGTACGTGGACTACTCAGTGAGCTCTCCCCAGGATTAGACGTGCTGATCACATCCAGATGGCCTCATTTACAACTTCTGCCATCAGGTCATTAAATGAAATAAACTCAGATAACTCCTGAATCCTCTAAGGAAGTGTTCATTCTTTAGAACTACTTTGAATTAAAAATATGTGATTAGATTGTTTTTTACACACACACACAGACACACACACACAATTTGATCCCTAACTGCATTTTTTTTTCCTTGCCAGTTGCCATAGTGAGGAATGGAATTAAACGGTCATGACTCTTGTGTTCTCTTTTCATTTTAGCGACTCCACAACCCAAGTTGAAACTGATGATCCATCCCAGACACCCATGTCTCCTGCACATCATCATCTTTCATATATTAATGAATAAGGACTGTTCTGAGTTTTAAAGATTAGATTTAAATAACCACCTAGTGAATGACAATTCAGGGGGTCACTGGCTCCAGAGGTCTAAGTAACAAAATTAATTACTTGTTGACTTGGGCTGGCTACATCTGATCGTAATTCTGATGCAGAGTTTTTTGTGTGTGGTTCCCTGCAGGACACTACAAATCATATGCCTACTTTGTTATTCCAAGGTCAATCAAAAGAATATTATCTTTTCTATTCATTTGAAGTATTCTATTGATTAATTTATAAAACTAGAAGCAGGTTAGTAGACAGCATTTAAGAACAGAGATATCAACATCAGACTCCTGCAGATTTTGTTTTTGTTGTTTTGTTGTTGTTTTGTTTGTTTCAGCTAAATATACCTAAAATTCCAAAGTACAGTATATCTTTCTTTTCTGATACAGAGACAGGAAGAATTCATGTGTTGCTGCAGTGGCTTCCCTATCGTGAGTCTTCCCCTTCCATATTTACTATTTTCCTTGCCTTTCTAATCATAGCAACCTGAAACCAAAAACAAAACAAAACCAACAAAAACCTTATCTTTTTTTTTAAAAAAAATGTTTTTTAATGATTTTTTAGAGAGAGATAGAAACATTGATGGGCTGCTTCCTGCACATGACCTCCTGGGGGCTGAGCCCAATACCTGTGCATGTGTCTTGACTGGGAATCGAACTGGTGACCTCTAGGTGCATGGGATGACACTCACTCAACTGAGCCATACCAGCTGGTCCAAAAACTCAGCTTTGAAGAGGACTTTCTACATTTGTTCTTGCTCAGCCTTTCACAGCATTGCAAATAAATAAATAAATAAATAAATAAATAAATAAATAAATAAATAAATAAATAAAAATGGGTCCTAGCTACCTCACAGAGTCACAGTAGCTTGGCACCTATTAACCTTTTGTGATAGGGTATGAAGTCCTCAAAATTCAGTTTATCAAAGCATTAAAAATGGGCTTTCCTTTCCATTTTGAGGTACTTTAAGAGCCAGGAACAATTCTAACTTTATAGGCATTATGCAGCATGATCTCCTAAGTTCAAACATTACAGTATATTGGTGGGTGAGGAATGATAGAACCATTGTGATGTAAATAGGTTAACCAGACAACTAGGGTCTTAATGTTGTTTCTTCTACTTACAAAACTGTGTGCCTTGGTCACTTTCCTCACTCACCCAAACTTCCACTTACCCAAAAAACTGCAATAATAATAATAATAATAATAATAATAATAATAATAATAATTTCCATTTTGTGGAGTTGAGATGAGGAATGAATAAACAATGCTTGCTTAATATAGCCAATCCTCATTATTTGCAGATTCTGTATTTACAAACTCACCTATTTGCTAAAATTTACTTATATATAATCCCCAACTCAACACTTGCACTCATTCATGGATGTGTGCATGTGTAGAGCTGTGAAAAATTTGAGTCCCTTGATATCCATGTTCCCAGAGGAGGTCAAACAAGCTGAGTCCCTTATTTCAGCTTTCATGTTATAAACAAGTATCCTTTTTGCAGAGTATTCAGGGTTACATTTTTCACATTTTTGTGATTTTTTAATCATTTCACTACATGTTTAAAACAGGCCCTAGTATAGAGCTTATGTGTTGTCTGGTGTTTCTGTGTTCAAGAAGGCTGTGATGTACTAGTACATTATAGAAAACACACGTGTGGTACATAAGCTTAGTTCAGGTGAGTTATAGTGTTGTTGGCCATGAGGTCAATGTTGATGAATTAATAATATATATTAAATAAGGTATCTAAGGAGAAACATACCTAAAGCAAGGTTATGTATTTATTGGTTGATGAAAATGTTGTGACCACAGGCTCAGAGGAATCTAAACTTGTGTTTTTCTTAGAAGCAATAATTCAATATTTGTTATTTCAGTACTCACATTCACAGTGTCTTTAGACAACTTAACTACTATAAATACAGAATATTAATGGTACATAACTCAGAGCCTGACATATGCTAAATGCTCACAAAATGTCAATTATAAATAATAATTATTATTGTCATTATATAGATTTTGCATCATTATTTTAAGTTTAAGGAACTTTACAGGCACTTTAAAGAAGAAAAAGAGGAAATTTAATTTTCCTGGCTACTTCAACATCTTCTCTCCATTAGGAGCTGGCAAACAAAAAACTGGCATGAATCAATCGGGATTTATTATTGAATGACATTGTTGATGTGGTCCTACTGAAATTTCAATATGGCTCTAGACTCCAGCAGAGGCCAACAGAATGTTGGACACTAAAATCTGAGGACAAAAATCAATATACCTCCATTTATTGGATTTATAAAATTATTTGATGGTCTTTGTGGTATGAGACTTGATTAGGTATTAAACACTTTTAACAGCCCTTGGTCACTGAGATCCTAAAGTTCTCCACCAGACATCATTGATACTGTCAGAAATGATGAGATTATCTGGTATATTCTCCCTTGCCAGTGAAGTTATGAACTGGAGCATAATAGGTTTAGGCTTAATCGGGTTAAAGCAGCCATGCTTAAACACTCAATAAAGGACGTGGAAGTTGGCACCAGGAAGTTTCTCTGAGAAACTCTTTCAATTCAGCTCATTTATAATGTGATTAAAAGTTCTTTATACAATAACCCAGGAGCTGCTGTATGCTAATGACTGTGCTCATAAAGCCCATGGGTAAGAAGACGGGAAAATGATTGCCCAGCCTCCTGCAGACTCTGCTCTGTGACTGGGATAAGCTTGAGGGAGATGGATTAGGTCACAGCCCCTACCAAGGAAACCTGAATCCAGCCAACACATTCAATGCCAGTGCAGAGGAGAGAGATGCCAGTGAATTTGGTCATGTCGGCTTCACATCATCCTGTGGCCACCTAATTTTCAGCCCTAGAAAATCAGATGGAATCGACTCCTCTATCTTTTGGAAGGTTGGCTGACAGGGATTACCACCACTGTAGCCTCTGGCCTGGGAACAGGGGCTTTTCAGAGCTCCACTGTGTTCAGATATCTTAATCCTTATGAAACTGCACTTGTTCTAATGCAGCAGAAGACCTCACAGAAGGACATTCAAGCATCATCTATGTCTCATACAAGAGGTTTGCCAGCATAGCAAAATGATCAGAGCAACACGTTTAAAAGGTTTATAACAGAGAAGAATGCAGACTACTACACTATATGCAGCGAAGTTCAGTGGGCTGGTATCCATGTCCACATACACATGACTGCAGCTCTTTGGACTCCTAAGGATACAAAAGCCCTTTCCAGGCACATAGATCTATGTTCCCATGTAGTGCTGGACTCCAAAGCAGGCTCGGCCAAATGAGGCTAAATGGCTATGATATAATTAAGTGTGAAATGTGAATCATGTTTCATCCATTCATTTTTCCCTAGTTCAGGACACACAGGTAGTGCGTAACCATCAGCTCTGAAGTTATACAGTTCTGATGGTATGGTTTATTATCTAAGTGACCTTTGGCAGGTTACTAAATCTTTCCTGAGCAGTCATTGTCTTTATCAACAACCTGTTAGGACTGCTGCCCAGATTTCCTGAATTTCTGAAGGACAAGTAACAGTGCCTGGCACATGCTGGGCTCTTCATAAACATCAGTTTTTACCCCTGTGTTGCAAGAAATTGATGAAATAATGATGCCTGAACTGGCTTGCTCTTGTTTCTGTTCTCCACTTTGCATTGGCTAAAAGCTGGTTTCTTGGTTCTAATTTGCTTCTGTTTCTGAGGTCTGGCTCATATTTTACACCTCGGAGGTGACTTAATCACCCTGGCCTTGTTTTACATGTCTTGGCTCTGGTTTGTTTCGAAGATCACATACGCTTTGACACTTACAATAGCTTGCAGGCCTCTGTCCTAATTTTTGGCATATCCCCAAATGTAAAAGGCAGAATTTCTTTAGTTTGTTCATTCATTTACTTTCCCCAAGAGGGAGAAAACATGAATACCTTCAAGCATTCCTCTTTACTCCATAATCCATGTAACAACGTTCGATTGGTGCTTTCTCCATAGTATTCTATAAGGCATTGGTGAGGGCATTTCCTTGACCAAATCTCACCTCTTCTCTGGTTAGTTAATAATTAAAAGTCATAATTTTCTACTTTTCCACGTAGTTCACATTAAAGTAGGTTTCCCAAGAAAATTAAGCTCTCCTGTATTTAAGGCAAGGTGACTAATGCTTTGAAGCACTAAGATAGTCTGCCAAATAAAAACACATGTCCTTGCTCTTAATCAGAATTCTTTGCTAGAAAAAATTGCTTCTTAGTAAAAAGAGTTCCCAGATAAACTCCTTCACCTTCTTTTATTGGAAGGAAGCTTTTCTTCAAAGATTATTAAAAGACAGGCTTTTTGGTTGCATTTTGTACAATTATGGTAAATGGTTTATGCTAAATGAAATAAGCCAGTCAGAGAAAGATAAATATCACATGATCTCACTCATTTATGGAATATAATGAACAACATAAACTGATGAACAAAAACAGATCCAGAGACAGAGAAGCATCAATCAGACTGTCAAACCTTACAGGGACTGTAGGGGAGGGTGGGAGTAATGGGGAGAGAGCAACCAAAGGACTTGTATACATGAGTATAAGCCTAATCAATGGACACAGACACCGGAGGCGGGGGGTCGAGGGCATAAGTGGGGAGGTGGTGGGGCGACAGCGGGATAAGGGCACATATGTGATACTTTATCAATAAAGAAATAAAAGTGTCAGAGATATGTAACCAATAAAAACTTAATATATATATTATTTTCTAGTATATAAATAGTTAATAAGATAAATAAGATAGATAGTGGGAAGGACACTGCACTTTCACACATAAGTCAAGGATTTCACTGTCAGTACAATGAACCAGTGAGCAGTGAGAACAAGTTACCTGCTGTCTCTGGGCTTCCGTCTTCTCTGTTTTATACAGAGGCTACTGTTGTCCCTGCTTTCTTCACAGTCTTATGACAATTAAATGTGATAATAGTTGTGAAAAGTGTTTAAATTTTTTGTAAAGTATAAGGGCATAAATATAAGATACTGTTACAGATAGAAGTCCCTTATTATAACAAGATTATCCCAAATACTCCCTAACCCATTTCTTTGCTTCTTGGTTTATTTTGTATATTTGATGTATACCTCGATGGTTATTTAGTCATCCAAAACACTGCTTTCTTTGCTGATATCATTTTCCTGCTCCAAAGGAAAACACACACAAAGATCCTAATTTATCCTTAACATAAACTCTTACCTCCCTTCCAGCCAAATTATATGCTCATGCCCCTAATCCGCCACTGAGATTCCCAGCTTCTACCCTTGCTGGGGCAACTGAGCTCCAACAGCATCTTCAGGAGACTCAACATCATATAAAAAGTACTGTACTTGAATTCTGGCACTTCTTCTGCCACCAAATAATATTTTCGATCTTAGGCAAGTCAATCAAACTCTCTGGACTTCAATTTTATTAACTTAAGATGAAATAATAAGAGTTCCAAGGTCTGGATAAGAGGATTCCTCAAATCCCTTTCAAATCAGGACATTTCAAACTAACAAACAAGCAGAAAAATACACATACATATATGGTTGAGAGAAATTCTAAAAGTATTTAATTTCTTCATCATAGATAGCACTCGCTCTAATATGAAATGGTTAACTGACATTTGAATTCATTTGCATGTAACTAACTTTTGCAATTGCCAACTTGAGGGTATGAATTTATATTACTGAAAAAGCATCACATGAATTTCCATTGATTTCAATCATGAATCATGGCTAAGTAAAACTTTCATAGCTCAGATTCCTCATTTCTCACAGAATATATACATTAAATAAAGGTATTTTACTGTATAGAGAAGTGAAAGGCTCTGTGTACCACGGGGGAAGCACAAAGAGAAAGAATTTGAATTTAGCAGGATTTCTCATTATGACTCAGGTTTTGGCCTTGGATGCAAATCTCTGAAGGAGGAGGTAGCAATCACAAAGCGTGATTTGTCTGGATTTATGTGCAGTTAATAAAAATGTCCATAGAACATTTTACAAAGTGCTGTGAGTGTTTTCATTAGTAATGGTAACGAAACATTGGCATAACATAATTTTGTTAAGAAGCACACTTTATAAACCTTAACTTCTTGGGAGATGAGAGCACTATAGCCATTCTACAGTAATATGAGGTTGGGATTGTTAGTCACGAATGGGAAAGCCATTTCGTTTGCATCAAGTATTTCAGAACGTTCTTCATTCATTCAAGCATTCCTCATTTTGCATACCTGACAAGCATTATACAGCCCTGTTACCAGTTTATCTTTAAGCCAGTGGACAGAGGAAAGATTAATAAAAAGGCATTGATATCTAGGACCTGCATTTTGTCAGAAAAGTAATGGGGATACTGGTAAAGTTGTTAAAGTTTTCCACATAAGTGTCTGTTAATACTAGACTTATATTTAGTTTGATGACATATAAAACCTATACCTGTTTGCTTGGAATAGATGAGTCAAAAACATAACTTTATTATTTACTAGGGGCCCAGTGCACCAATTCATGCACCTTGAAAGGAACTGTGGGTTGCAAGGCTGTGGTGGGCACAGGGGTGGGTCTCAGCCCATCTCCGCATCCCCGCCCAGCTCCTCCCACCATGGCTTCTGGTCCCCTGTCTACCAGCAGCCCCACTCCCGCTGCTGTTGCTCCCACGTGCTAACCACCTTGAGCAATTGGGACTGGTGCCGGGTGTTGGCAATTGGTGTGAGTGGTTGCTTCAGCACCAGCAGCAGGTGCGAGTGGCGTCAGTGCTGACAGCAGATGCAAGTGCCTGACAGGACCATGGCATACAGGAGCAGAGAATTTTCCATCACCACCAGAGGCTCGTCCCAAAAACAGAGACCGGTGCCTCGCCTTGGTCTGGCAACCCCCGCCCCCGCACCTGCTCTACCATCCCACTACAGCTAATGCTTGCCAAGTTCTGCGCTCTGCTGCCGATGCCCACCATTTTCTGCATGTGTCCCTTGGTGGTCAGTGCATGTCATAGCAACCGGTTGTTCCACCATTCGGTCTATTTGAATATTAGGGTTTTATATCCATAGATAGGAAAACTAGAACCTATTCATATTCACTCCTTTCCACACTTATTGTCTGTCAAACACCAGGCACTCTTCTAGTCCTTAGAGCTGCAGCAGAAATAAAAACAAGTGCCTGACTTCATGGGACTTATATTTTTACAGGAGTGGGGGAGACAGTAAAGAGATAAACTAATCATTAACCAACATATTACTGAGTAGAGGTAAGTTCTATGACAAAAACCTCAGAGCAGAGTAAGAGCATGGTATGATGAAGGGCCATTTTAGACAGAGTGATTAGAGAAGTCCCTCTGAGCAGGTGACTTGCCAGCAGGGACCTAACTGAAAATATCTGACAGAACCTGTGTCACCCCATAAATCAGATATGCTGTGACCAATACCTACGCATTCTACACTGTGCTGGATTCTAGAGCAAAGATAGGGCCCATCCCTTAGAGAACCTAAAATTTGGCTGAGGGGACTGGTTTAGCACACATGGGCTTATTAGAGAATAATTGATGATAAACTGTGTATTACTGATTCTGTGTATAGAATGGGTCCAAGGATGGAAGGTTGAAGCATTTACAGAGTATCTGGAGAAAGTTTCATAAAGGATGTACATCTTCAACTTCTGAAGACAAAAGGAATCCAAGAAAATGGAGGATGAAAAAAAGAATTTATGATGAGCATGAGCAGAGAACGGGACAAATCAGCAAAGGTGTGGGAAAGGGGCCGAGAAGAAGAGGAACATTTACTGAGTACTAACTATATGCAAAATCCCATGGAAGGTGGTGGATAGAGGTTATATTTTTGAATCCTTGAAGTACACATGAGGTAGGTACTACTGTGGGAAGAGCTGGCTAAGTTTAGAGAGGAGGTATGAAGTCTTCTCCAGAGCTGTATTCACTGTAAAGGGGATTCACAAGAGATAATGAGGAAACTGCTTTATAAAGTTAATGTCTTGGAAGGTGGGAGGAGCTAAGGTTGGACAGGTTGGATGGGTTCAGAGAGGAGCTGTATATATCTGCAGAGCAGAGTCCAGAGCTGAAGATAGGAAACAAGCTACCAGGTGATGTCAGGAACCCAGGCACAAAGTGGCAATCCTAATTTCAAGTAGAGACAGTGGAGTTGGGGAGTAAAGTATGATGTACGGGCATGGAGACAGGATGGTTTATAGAAGAATAAGGAGATGCAATCTCCATGGCTTGTGTAAGAGAATAAAATAAGGAATGTAATAGAAGTATAGAAATAAGATAGTTGGGGAAAAGATCACAAAGATGGAAAGGGTCCATGCAGGGTAATTGGAGAGTCATGGGTTCAATATGTCCATGCTAAAAGGTTATTCAGTAACCACTTTATCATATAATGCCCGGACTTAGCTAGAAAATTAAATATATAGCTGGTCTGCTGAATAATTCTCTCCAACCATATTTCTTTGCAGGACTTTTAGCTTCTTTCTCTCCAATCCCAACACTACTAGTCAGATAGTGCTTTGGTGAGAATTATTGACTGCTTGCAATGAGGTGCCACCTAATTTTGACTTCTCCTGCTCCTTTCTTCATTAAAATGTCCTTCTCCTGTGTTGTATTCTTATAATCTTGGTAATAGTGTTTTATAAATATTAATATTGTAATGAAGTCTCTTACCAAGTTAATATATCCATTGTTACTATAATCATTTGAGTTTAAAGAGAGACATCAGATATGAAAGTTTACATTTACATGACAAACCTATGGAAACAACTGAAGAAAAAATAGGTGTTTTGTTTGTTTGCTTGTTTGTTATTTTAATTTTTTAGAAAATGTTACATACGTCCCCTGAGAAAATGGGGTTTTTGACTCCAGAGAATCGTTTCCTCCAATTTGGAAAATAAGTAAATCAGGATCATTCTCAACTAAACATAATTAAAAGTTCTATAAATATTTTTTGATAAACACAATAAGTCTGTCCTAGGAATAAACTGAATAGTGGAGTAATAAAAATATTAAAAAGTCAGAGGTATTTATTAAACCTCTTAATTAATTAATCTTCCAGAGTTAATTAGCATTAATAGCAATAACTGGGTGGTAGTAGTGTTGCTCTGGATCAGCAAGACCTTCCTGTGCTAATACTCTTTCCCTTAGCTCTCATTACTATTTGAAATACTCAGTTAAATTGTTGACTCCTACCAATGGAGCCCATCAGAAGACTCTAGGAGAACATCCTTGGCAATGATCAGTAATCCTATATAATAAAAGCTTAATATGCGAAGTGTCCAACTGATCGCTTGATTGCTTGACCATTTGACCAGTCGCTATGACATGCATTGACCACCAGGGGGCAGACGCTCCAACTGGTAGGTTAGCTTGCTGCTAGTGTCTGACCAATTGGGACAGGGCAATATGGGTCAGACACACCCTGAGTCCCTCTCCAGCTGGCCAGCCCCGATCACCCCCAATCAGTACTGGGTGAGATGGCCTGATTGGCCCCAATCAGGACAGAGCAAGATGGGCTAGAAGCACCCTGGAGCCCTTCCATAGTCCCTACCTGGCCCTGATTAGCCCTGATCAGGACTGGGCTAGATGAATGAATCCATGCTCCAGGCCGGTTTGGGCCCAATCCCTGCAGGCCAGGCTGAGGGACCCCACCAGTGCACAAATCTGTGCACCGAGCCACTAGTGAAAAATAAAGTAAAATGTTTCTCCTCAGATTTGAAAAATTTATTAAATTATCATTTTCTCTATTGTGAGGGCTTATCCATTCCATTTATTTAAGGTAATAGCTAATAATCTGAATGTTTATAAATGATTTTTCTACAGATTTATATACTGAAGTAGATTTCTCTGCTATTTGCTCTTATAACCCAATTTATGTTTTTAAGTATAATTATAATTGCTTATCAGAATTTTCTTCAAATTCTCAGCCTTTAAATCTCATTGCATAGATGAAGTCGCAAAGGAAATGAACGTCTCAGTCAGTTCAAGAACCCAGATACACAAACTCTAAGTTTCCAGACACTAAGCCAGTCTGTCTTTCCTTATGAAGTTTCACCTGAGAGTTGGGGAATTGGGTTCTTCTGAGACTAGATTCTCGGTTGATGAATTTCAAATGACTGGTCTCTGCTTTTCTCTTTTATGGGAAATGAACTCTCATTGGGATTCTTGTAAATAATTGAATTTTAATGTTCCTGAAAGAGGAAAAGTATTAGAACAAATGGTATTATTTATAGCATTTATTATGACATGTTAAAATAATGAAAACACTGAGATATTATTTCTTCTCAATAGTCTGGATATCAAACATGTGAACCATGTAATTTATTCAATTAGAAAACATTTGCTGTGGCACTGCTGGGTGCCAGATATGATGATATGAACTGGGGAAGGAAAGGGGAATGATATTGGACCTTTTCACCCAGGGAGATAAAAAATCTAGTGCAAGAAATAGGCATGTAAATAATAATTGAACAATACTGTGAGGAGGAGTAACGAAGATACATTTTACAATGGTTATGGCACCATGCGGAAGTAGTGTTTATGTTATTTACAAATTTACAAATGTGTATTGTCAAGAGGAGTGCAGGTACACACATATGTATAGCTCCAGCATACGCACTTGAAATGTCCTATTAGTTAGAAATATTAACGTGTAAAGTAGCTCACAGAAACATTTTTGTATTAAGTTCACCATGGGTGACATAACTGTCCTCAATAATTTCAAATACATCATCTGCAGAGATCTCAATGACTCCACTACCTACATTCATAGGAATAAAAAACACCTGCAGTGTGAATCTGTTACTGCTACCAAATAATAACACTTCCCTGTATTTACATTTATCTCCTACTCTTAAACTGTCTTGTTAGAAACCTCTGAAATATCATGGTGTCTATAACTGAAAGGGAGAGAAAGAAAGGATCAGAGAATTTAATTGGACATTCTACCTCATGCAATCTTATAGCAAACTGTTCCTGGGGAAATCCTATATGTGTAAAAAATATATTTGCCATGCTAGAGTTTGAAGACTATAATTATGTTTTCAGGCTTACTGTATTATTACATTCAATAAAGTGGTTATGACTTCACACACCATTAAAGTAGGTGATTCTGTGTAGCTACTATTACATGAAAAGGCAAAGATATTTCCCCACATTCTATAATTTAAGAATGTATGCAAATTTATAAACATCTGAGTATAAAAAATTTTAAGATCTAGGAGTAAAAATGTCTGGTTAGGCTAGCCCCTTTATTTGTTGCCCAGCTTTTTAAATTAAAACAACCACCTTAATTCTGGAAAGGGGCTAAGATTTCCATTTTCTCTGAAATTTATTCATTTACCATATTCATATGTTAAACTGGATTCAGTGTGATGTAATCAATTTTAACCAAAGAAAGCATACACAAATTACAGTAAGGTAAATATATATATTTAAATAGGGAGTTCCTCTAAAGACTTCTTTTTGGAAGCCTTTGCTTTATGTTTATTGTTGAAAATGTTACATATGTCCCTTTTATTCCCCATTGACCCCTTTTAGCACACCCCTGCTCCAGGCCTTCAATATTTTTGTTTCTTTTATGCTATCTTCCTTTGCAAGGCAAAACTGTAATCATTTTGCTGACTAATCTCTACCTATTTTCTTCCAAAAGTCACAGGCAAAATATTAAGCAGGTACCTGGTGTAGATGTGCTGGAAGCCTGGTGAGGTTTGGGTAACTGTCTCCTTTGCTTCCATCTCCAACACTGGGCATCAAGGAACAACCACTGTGACCTTTCTATCTGACCTCAAGGGTATGCAAAATGTAAATTGCTTTTATAAGGAGCTTCCTGAAGAAGCTTCCATAGAGGAGTTTATGACAGTTGGAAGTTATCCAAAGGGATTTGAGCAATTTAAATCCAATGTGATTTTTGAAATCTGTTGAAAAATCACTTTCAAACCTTCATTATGATCTTTAAAACATAACTTCATTTATCCTACATAGAATATTCTTATGAGAATATTATACTACATATGCTCTTGGAACACAAGAATAAGCACCCTTATCTCCCTCCTTTAAAAAAAAAAAGTCGTATTTTTGCTGAGATACTGAACATGAGTTATTTAATCTGTACTTACACATGATGATTTGCTACCTCCCAAAAATGCACAGGAGTTAATGAAGATCTTTCTCAAATAAAGTATGATGTTTTTAATCTCTGTATTTACCATTGGACTGAAGAGATTCACACTGCTGGGAAAATACTCACACTGCTATAGTACGGTCCTCTACTATACACTTGATTTCCTAGAGAATATTATACTAAGATATTATTATACTAGGTGAAATAAACCAATCAAGGAAAGATAAGTATCACATCATCTCATTCATATGTGGAATCTAATGAACAAAATAAATTGAGGAACAAAATAGCTCCAGAGACATAGAACTAGAGAACAGATTGACAAATTTCAGAGAGAAGGCAGGGATGGGGGTGGGGAGAGATTAACTGGGGAATTTATATACATAGTAGAGGCCGAGTGCACAAAACTCATGCATAGGTAGAGTCCCTAGGCCTGGCTGGCGATCAGGCCGATTTGTGGGGCAACCGGCAGGGCAATCAGGGAGCCCCTACTGGCACCTGCTTTAGTTGGCCTGGGGCCTGTGGGCTGGGGGCAGCTCCTGCATTGAGCATCTGCCCCTGGTGGTCAGTGTGTGTCACACGACCAGTTGTTCCACTGGTCATTCTGCCGTTTGGTCGATTTGCATCTTAGGCTTTTATTATATAGGATATGTATAGCCCAAGGACACAGACAATAGTCTGGTGAAGACCTGGGAGTTCTAAACCACACAAATCCTACAAAATCCACAGATTTTGTGTAAATTTAAGCAAATAACTTCATCTTCATTTTTAAATGACATTATTACATTTATTCTTAAGAAATAGCATGATTTCCCTAATGGCAAAGAGATGGTTGACTGTGACTCTTATTTTCACTTGTCATCATTGACAAGTCCTACATTTCCTTTCTAAGGGTGAATAAATCTCTAGTGAATAATTCAAGATTATTAAAAGGCCAATCCTGCAGGGTCCTCAGGCTTCCTAGTGGCTTAGGAGAGAATGGCCACAGTGTGGATGCATAACACCATCTGATGTTTGGACCTGGGTAATAGGTCTCATTGGCAGACTTTCCCTGAGATCCCACGCCTTTAACCCCCATGGAGGGGCTCTGTAATGTGAGGTCCCTGTTGGGAATGATCTCTTCCCACTGCTGTGACCAGAGGAATGAAGAGTGAGGATGTTAGAATGAAAGATGACTTACTCTTAGGCCCAAGACTCCTCCGAGTGCTAGATACAGACACACGGAAATCTAAGAAGAGGCCGCTAAAACAAGTTTTATAGAGAATGTCTCTACTTGTAACATGTGTGACCACATTCTTGCTGGCATTATGGTAGCTCTATTTTCGTGCTGAGCTCTGTCACAGCAAAATCTTGAAAGTACTTTATTTTACGAAGATTGTGATATGGGATCAAAGGAATAATTTTTTTAAAGCTTATGTAAAAAGTCTCACACATTTCACGAGTGGTCTGCTTTCATCTGCGAATATTTTAGGAGACGAGTAATGATGACGGTATTCCTGGATTGCAATCAAACAATTGATTTGGTTCAAAGTCATTACTAAAGTATTTATTCTAGCACAGGGCTGGCACTTGCATTTATGGCCAGCCAGAGCCGAAATCAAGGAGGAAAAGGCTGTCTGGAGAGTTCACGTGTGAGCTAGAAAATAATTAGGTGTAGACAAGACTCTGTTGCTCGCTCCAACTGGAGATATTCTTGCTCTCAGAGCCACAATTTCCTGAATAGGGCCGAGCATTTTTTAACTTGAGGCCTTTGCACATGCTGCTTCTTTCCCTAGCCTGCATTCCACTGTCCTGACCGCACTGGTCCTTCATCTCTCTCACAAGTATCGACCTTCTGGTTTCACCCAGGTGCCATCCTCCCTGAGGCTCTGGGCATCACCTTTCTGGTCTGGGTTAGGTGGCATCCTTTGGTCTTCAATGCATACATACATCACATTTCCCTGTCATTGCTGTCTGTCTGTCTGAGTCCTCCCGCGAGACTGCAAACATCCTGCGATCAGACTAGTGCATCCCTGCTGCTTCTCTGATGCCCAGCAGAGTGCAAGTTAATATTTGAGGGGCTTTATCATTCCAACCAAGTGAAGGTAGAAGAATTTTAAGCAAGACATACTATACTCAAAGACATTAATGCCATGATATTAATCTTTTTTTAAAAAAAATTCTCACTTGAGGATATGTTTCTATTGAATGTATTCTATTTCTTAAGAAATATTTTATTCATTTTGGAGAGAGAGGAAGGGAGAGACAGAGAGAGAGAGAGAAACATCAATGCGAGAGTGGACATCGATTGGCTGACTCCTGCATGCCCCCTACTGGAGATCAAGACTACAACCCAGCTAAGTGCCCTGACCAGGAATCAAACCAGCAACTTTTTGTGCACAGGAGGGTGCTCCAATCAACTGAGTCACCCAACCAGGGTGATATCAATCTTCATTAGATACTTATTTTAAGATAATTGTATATAGGTTTTACATAAAATGTTAAAAATAGAAATTTGTGAACTATCAGTTAGTGGTAATTAGAGTAACTATTATAAACTTCAAGTCAATGTCCCTCTCTAGTTTAGTTATATTTATTATGTTATCTGTACATGGTCTCAGAGGGGAAAAGAATTTCACCAGAGAGCATGGTCAAAATAAATATATTTACAAGGGGAAATAGATGGAAGAAAAAGACATTAATCATGCTTGACAGTGAATAAATGCTTAACTGTGTACAACTATCTGCAAAAATCGCTTAGGAAAGTTCATCTATATGAAAATTCAAACCCTATCATTCTCTCAAGGACATTAGACTTTTAGCAAAAATCGAAATGCTATAGCTATTATTACCTTTTTAATTTTTGTTTTTCTTTTTTATGGTGGCTGCACAGTAAAACAATTCAGCTATACTTCATGGCATTATTTGTAAGACAAAGCGATTTGATTAGAAAAACAGTCATGAAAGTACTGCTGCTTTTGTAAACCAGCAGCTCTCTGCTCTCTGAAATTTCGTCTTTCTTGAAGGTCTGGGCTGAGGAGAGGTGGACTGTTTGTGGATGCATGGATTTATATTCCTGGCCATGGGACTTCTTTATCACGTCTGTTGGAGCTCTAGATAAAACCACAGATACAGCCTCCTGACTTTTGGAGCACATTTGTAATTGAGCTCTGCACTGAATAATTTCCTTCAAGCCACGGAACTTTAAAAAAGAACAAAGAGCATGTGGAAGTCAGACAGGAAGCTTCCCCAAACACAAAACCAGCTAGATTTTAGATCATTTAAATGGCCAATTAATAAAGTTTTATATTACTAAAATCTTCTAATTGTTCATTATATTCTTTAACCAAATCATAAGTCATCCTAAAAGGGACTGTGACCGTAACATACACCACATGCTTTATTCTAAGTTATAAATTATAATTTTCAGTTAATTTAAAAAACCATCTACGTGGAAGCCTATTCATCTTTGAAATTGCAAAGCTGAGTTAACCAAATATGCTTAGGTGCATAAAGAACAAAGGTGGGATATAATGGATAATCAAATGCTAGAAAATGGAGGAAAGACTGATGGCCTTTTAGGGTCAAGATGGCACATGCCAGACATGTGTGCCAGAATGAAATCATTCCTTCATTTCTTTCCCAGCGCAGCACCATTAATTGCTCCCAATCCTCATTCATACCGAGCCCCAAGGTGACCTCCAGATTCTTCTCAACACAGAATTCCAGGCGGCCATAGCGATTCAGCCGGGTTAAGGAAACCAAACACCATTCTGTTTTGAAATTTCCTTTGCACTTCCATTGGCATCACTGCTCAATAACGTCTCAGCAGCTTTTTACCTGCTGTTGAAAGGCAAAAGAGGGCATCTGCTTCCAACAGCTGCTGCAGGATGACGCAGAGAAGTGGAAGCTCCATTTAAAACTTTTTGGGGCAGAGACCCCTGCCTCATTAACACCCACATCACCTTCAGGCAACTCCAGCTCTTGGAAAGGTTAGAAATGTGTTCCTTATGTTAATTCAAAAATATGTCTTTCTGTAATGTCCTCACAGAATAAATCTAATTCCACTAAAAAAATAGAGACCACAGGAATTCAACACTGAGTTATCCCATAGTTTCTCCTTCTATGCTTCTCTTTGCTAAAAATATATATAAGTGCTTCACTGAAACCTTATGTGGCATAGTTTCCAGGTCTTTTACTAACTAAAAAGTACAATTATTCTTTTAAATCATTAGTTTCAGTTAATACTTTAATTGTTATACCTTCCATCTAGTGAAATCTATTTTCAGCATTAAAAAAAAAAAAAGACACAGAGTAAAAGCTCTATCATTTTAATTCTTTGCATTTAGAGATACCACAGCTTTTATAAATAATTAGATCTTATTTGATTTTGTTTATCAATGTACCTAACGTTATCATGGCTCTGGAAGCATTTACTACTGGGAAATAGACAAAAACATATTTTTCTTCCATGAAACTGAACACAGTGGGGTGTATGAGGTAAAGTTAGATAATCTTTATCCATGTAGCAATCTTTGGCTAAGGCTGGAAAACCAGAGGTGTATGTGCGCTCTATTTCCATACTTTGGGCGTTAAGGTGGTATTGATACACATCTATCCTTATCAACATGCAAACACACTCTCAATTCACATTCTTTCACCACAAACAGGTTATCTGCTTCATTTAAAATGATTACCAGAAAAGATAGATATTGGATATGAACATAATACATAGATATGATATAGGTGTGTGTGTGTGTGTGTGTGTGTGTGTGTATTCATATGTAGCTATAGGTTTATCTGCATTTAATTGAGCTTATTTAACAATTTTGGTAGTGGAATAAGCCACATTTAAAAAAAGCATATCAGATAGGAAGGGGAAAATGTGGATTCAGTGTTTGTTCTTTCATGTATCTTGGGCAAACATTTTTGCTTTTATAGATCTTTTCCTCAGTGGTAAAATTAAATTCTAACCCCTAATTTTTTGATTTATAAATAACTATCACCAAGTTTCAATATGATACATAATCAGTTATTACATATTGCACATTCGCCCCAATATCTTAGTCCAGTCCTTGGTAACTTAGGAATCTGAAGAGATATTATTTTCAATTAAGAGGAATTTGTCAGTTATGTAGTATATTCCTTATTAGTTTCAGAGAAGACTAGTGGCCTAACTTTTTACCTTAAAGTGGTTATACCTTAACTCACATTATGATTCATAATATTTTTAAAATGAAGAGAACTGGTTGAATTAATGTTTCAATGATTATTAAAGTCTGCCTCCCCAAGTATTCACTAAAAATATTAAAATTATCCAGTTATATTTCATGCAAGGATGCCAGCTGGAACTGACTAAATAGTTTCATACATCTATCCCTGGTAGCTCTTCCAGAAAAGGAATTAATTTTTATATTCAGATATAGCTTTTATACCATATTATAAAGTGAAAGTGGTCATAGTTAAATAAAACTGTGGCTTCCTTGTAGAAAGGGGCTTGTCATAATCACCTGAGGTTTCCCGGAGCCCAAAGAGCCAGGAATAGAGTAGACAAAAAAAGTCCTTGAGGGAATGTTTGGTTATATGCACCCCCGTTGTCCTCACTGGGTTTCAGAATGTCCTTAGAGCTCTAAGACCTGGCCCAGTGAAGATAAAATTGGCTTTAGACAAAGTTACATTTAAGAATATTCCTTTTATTAAAAGTTGAATGATAAAAGGACTTTAGCCTCAAATGTTTGCTTATCAGCACCCACACTTATGAAATGGAAAAAAAGAGTATATATTATATTGCTCTATTAATGTTTTTGTTTAAAGAAATAACAGAACATTTAAAAAGTATACATGAGCTATATATTTACAATAGAGAAAGTATAAAAATCATAGAAATCACTTCTGACATTACTCTTTCTAGTAAATACCATGAGTCCACATTAAGGAACACAGCTATAAACATTTATGTACCTGTGAACAGTATGGGGTGAATAATTGGGTAATAAGGCTGTACAAATCCAATTTTAAAGAACATAATTACAAGATTAGACCATGAATATCTACAGTGGTTATAATAATATATCTTGATTTTACTGAAGTATTTGATATAGTGTCTCATAAAATTTTATTCACTAAATTAATTTATACTGTCTCTTCTAATTCACTGAGCATTGTCCAAGAAACCAGACTTGATCATGTGTAGGAAATAAGATTAAGAGCAAATAGCAGAGGTTAAGAAATAACAAGGAGTTATGCTTCTATGCTTCAAAAAAAAAGTAACAAAATATCTCAAGCACTCAGCATTGCTTAACCCTTTGCTGATTCATCAACATGTAAATGTTAATTTAGTGCATCTAAGGATGCTCAGCCTAACTTATTCTCATTTCTAACAGTGTCAGTATAATCGTAGACACACAATAGCTACTGAATGAAGAAATGGATAGTATCACAGAGATGCTGCACATCACTACAGTTGTACAGAAAGAGAAGAGATGCTAGAAGGTTCGGTCATTTGCCTCAGGCTATAAGCCTGGTAAAGCATTAGAACCAGGACCATAACTTAGATTTCTCGAGTCATGAGAAGCACTAATTTTTTCTAGGAGGTCAGAATTCAGAGGTTCTACCTATAATACACGTGGATGCTAAGGACTTTATAGGACAGTATCAGAAAATAAGAGACTAGAAAGAATACAGTGCCACTGAGCACTATTTTGTTGCAGGAATGCATTTAATTGTGTCTAATTTCTGTCATGTGTAACAATGACATTCAAGCTATTCTCCACCCCCACCACAAGAACTCCATACAAGACTTCCCATCAGCCACCAAGTTCTACACACTATTGCCCTAGTCAGTTAACCCTGACTATTAGTTCATCTCAAGGGTCTACAGCATGTCCTCGTGGAGATGGAACACCGAAAAGCAGCATTCCTCTTTAGTTCCATTTCACTCTGACTTAATAGCTTAGACTGATCACACACTGCTTTGCTTTCTTTACTGTAAAACTTGGCTAACACCTATTTCTTTTCTACTGCAGACTGACAGAGGAAAAGATTAATGGGCATACCATATGTCATGCCTTTTATTAGTGTATCATCTTCAAAGCCATGAGAAGATTTACTACTGAGGTGACATATCACACAAAAAAATGAGCACCAAGATCAAAAGTTGTCATATTTCTAAAGATTACTGTTATTTAACCCACATTTGCTTAGGTGTGTGTGAAAATGCTAAAATTCTCTGATGCTATTTTGTAAAATCTCATAAAAATGCTTAAATATTATAAGGCAGACAATGAATAAGCCACCACTACCTGTAAAAATTAATTTATGAACATACTCAGCAGAATGCAAGCATTTGAAAAGATACCAAGAATACTTGGGAGGTTTAGGGATGGTAATAAATTATGTTGTTGTCTACTTGAACTAGAACTTGGTTAGTGGCAGGAATTCAGGTAAAGAAAGAATAGGGTAAGTTATGCAGGTAGATGGGAGAGTATTCCTTTTCCGGGTGTGTTAGGAGGAGAATGAGATGGAGAAGAACTGGTAGAAGTAAAAGGAGATTAAATGAGAGAGGGAAAAATCATTATTTTGAATGTCTTTTTAATTCCCTAAAGCTGGGAATTTTAACCTAGAACACAATATGGATTCTGACAATAAAAGAAAAAATGTTTGTGATGTTTGTGTCAGAGGTTCTGGGAAGGCAGGCAAGCTTTGAGAATTTTGCTTAGTGGCTTTGAAATAAATTCCAGCGGAGCCACCTTGGAAATTCAAGAGTAATTTGCAAAGAACAGGTTTACCTGTTAAGACATAAAATGGACAAAAAATAGACCAGTGATTCTTCTTTTTTAAATTATATTTCTATTGATTTAAGATAGGAAAGGAGAGGGAGAGATAGAAACATCAATGATGAGAGAGAATCATTGATTGGCTGCCTCCTGCATGCCCCAGGATCATGGAGGAGGACTGAGCCAGCAATCTGGACATGTGTGCTTGACCAGAATCAAACCTGGGACCCCTCAGTCTGCAGGCCGATGCTCTATCCACTAGGACTAGACCAGTGATTCTTTTTTTTCCTTTTTTTTTTAATTTTTGTTTTATTGCTTAAAGTATTACAGAGTGTTAAATAAGTCTCCATTTTTCTCCCTTGACCTTCCCCCCTCCTCCCCTACCCCCAGTGTCTTGTGTCCATTGATTATGCTTATATGCATGCATACAAGTCCTTCAGTTGATCTCTTAACTCCCCCCCCAACCCTCCCGAGCCTTCCAGCTGTAGTTTGACAGTCTGTTGAATGCTGTTCTGCTTCTGTATCTGTTTGTGTTTATCAACTTATAATGGTATTTATTATCCATAAATAAGTGAGATCATGTGGTATTTTTCTTTCTCTGACTGGCTTATTTCACTTAGCATAATGCTCTCCAGTTCCATCCATGCTGCTACAAATGGTAAGAATTCCTTCTTTTTTACAGCAGCATAGTATTCCATTGTGTAGATGTACCACAGTTTTCTAATCCATTCCTCTGCTAATGGGCACTTAGGCTGTTTCCAAATCTTAGCTATGGTAAATTGTGCTGCTATGAACATAGGGGTACATATATAGACCAGTGATTCTTAATAAGTCAAATCAGCTGTGGGACTTATTCAATACATGTTCCCTTCCTCTATCCAAAATTCTGGTGCTTTCCTGGATTGGCTGCCAGGCTGCTTGTTTTGTGAGTGAGGGAGCCAGTAGTCTCTGGTGGGAGAGTATTCCTTTCCCAGGTGTGATGGGATGAGAATGACATGGAGAAGTACAGATAGAGATAAAAGGAGATTAACCGAGAAAAAGCAACCAAGATAGGTATGTTTTAACGAAAGTAAAAGATATGTAGATATAATTTCCAGTGGGAGCTTAGAAAAATTTTAGAGATAATTTAGTACAAACCCTTCATTTAACATGTAAAAGTGGTGCAGAGCAGCTCAATTATTTGGCTGAGGTAACAACACAGTAAGACTCACAGGTAAGACTCAGACCAGGTCTCCTGATTGCTGCTTACACAGCCCTGGGCAGCTCCCTGTCCGAAAGGGCCAGTGATGGAGGCACACAGTGCTCCACTGATGTACTCTGCTCTCCACTGTGTACCTGTTAGCGTAACTGTCAACAAAATGCTTCCAACCAGGAGAATGCCAAGGACATTGGTGGAAACATGTTTTTTTTTTGTTTTTTGTTTTTAAAGAATTAGAGGCACACTAGACAATGATCT
Source organism: Murina feae (assembly GCA_004026665.1). Taxonomy (NCBI): domain Eukaryota; kingdom Metazoa; phylum Chordata; class Mammalia; order Chiroptera; family Vespertilionidae; genus Murina; species Murina feae. Next base: position 21,263 of record PVJC01002123.1, on the reverse strand, counting down.
AAACAAACAGAATAAAATGCTGAAATTTGAGGTTTTTTTCCATCTATATTTGGTATGGCTACAAAAAAATGACTTTGGAGAAAACAGTCTCAAAGATGCCTCTCTTTGCTTGTAGTTCCAAATAAAGTGTTTTCCTGGTGAGGGTATCAGCTCCCCCTGCATGAAAAGATGAGCAGTGAGGGCTCAGGCGCTGAGAGCGGACAAGCATCCAGGTTTCTTCTGTTTGTGCAGTTGTTACTTCGTGGATGCCTCCTGCATTTAATAGGACAGACTAAGAAAATCCGGTGAAGACGGAGAAAACTAAGTGCAGAACAAAACACAAACAAGGCAATTTGGCCTGAGCATAATGCTCCACAGTCACGTTTTTAAAAATCCCCACTTTTGTAGTCTCAGGCAATGGAATCTGTTTGTTTTCACCCCCTACCATTCCATGGCTGAGTGTAACTGCGTGGTGAAACATAACAGCCTCCCTTGCAACAACATCCAAATGTTTTGTGGGAGAACTCTTCCTTTGGATCACAAAGGGATTCCCACACGGATCCTGGTGCTGCTAAATCTGCTTCCTCAGACACAGTTGAGCATGTTTTACATTTGCTGAGCAGATGAGTTTCTCATGGCAGCTGGAGAAATTATTTCATTCTCAAAGTGCTCTCACTCACAGTTCTGGAAAGCCGGGGAAGTCAGCGGAAGTCTCAGAGTGAACGCTTTCTAAGTAGTCATCACTGGAGCAATCAATGACATCACTTAAAACAAACAAGTCTCACTCCAATAGGCCAAACCTCACACACGATCACATGCCCAAGAGACATGACACTTGATTACATGAAGAACACCCAGAATTCACTAACGGCCAGTAGAAAACACCCTAGTGCATTACTCTATTTCTATTATGACGCTGGTAGTATTTCGCCTCAGTAAATTACTTAGGTATTAGTCAATAACTGTAGGGTATCAACCAGGTTTAGTCATGTTAGACTATGATTCTAACTGACCTATGGTGAGACTTGAATACCCTCTGCTTAACAATGCAAACTTCCTTAATTCTAGCCAACCACTCACCATTTCCTTTGTTAATAATATATGTGTGCATGTGTCAGGTAATATGTTCCTTCTGTAAAACACTTAGCCTTACTTAAAAAAATAAAATAAAATGAAGTAAGCTTAATAACAATCAAGCTAAATGGAAAACGGCAGCATATTTGGGTAAAAACAGAAGGGAAAGAGCACATAGAAATTCAATGGGTGGGATCTCCCATAGTTAGCAAATCTGGGACACACATTTTACTACTCTAAGTTTCCTACTGGGCAAAACAAAAGAAAGGAACATGATTAGTTCAGGAGACTGGCCAGTTACTTAGGAAATTCGATTGGCATTTATTCTATAAATGACATTAAATTGGGTGGTAGACAAGATCCCTGCTGTAAATATAAGAAATAAATTATAGTCTCTCAATGTAAAATAAGGGGATACTTATAGAGTAAGAGAATCAAGGTCTGTCAGCACTGAGACTATGCAGAGTCTCTATAATGCACGTGTCTTTTAGCTTCACTGAGTGTGATTCACAAAAGACGGATTCCTCTTAACACTGGGCATGTTTCTTGTGGGCAGCTTTGAGTCCTAAATTGCATCAAAAACCACACTCTCCCCCCCGCCCCTTCTCCACAGGGCTGGGTATCACACACTGACAACTGGCTTCCTCAAGCCGATGTATTTTATTTTAAGGTTAGAGAACAGGGCTAATGGCATCAGCAGGGCACATCTGAAAGATTTCACCTCCCAGGAGTCAAGGGTACTGCAAAATCACCCAGGAACATGCCACTCCCTCTCGATGAGGGATTTCAGCCTGAACTGCCCAGGGCTTCCCAGCCCGAATGTTGGGAAGGTCTAACCCTGATTCATCCTCTGCTAGCCATGTGCTGCCAACACAGACACCCTCCCTTTGCTCCCTGGGCAGGAGCCATTATGAATATTTATTACAGCCACAGTTCTGGCTTCCATGCCTGTCACTATTGTTCATCTGCTAAAAGCCAGAGTGCAAATCACCGCAAATCTGGCCTTCAATATGGCAGACAACTGCCTTCTCGTCTTGCTTAATAAATTGTATTTCTTTCATATAAAAATGAACAGAGTCAAAATGCTGCCTGTTTTATGGGGCAGCGATTTTGTAATAGTAAACGGGGATATAAACAGAGTAACAGGGGTTGTTGGAAGGCATGCTTAGAATACCTCCTGCCTTGGATTTCAAAATGAATGTGTTAATCTATGCTAATCTCGTTCAATCTTTGCAAACAATTACATTTATTTTACAACCCACCTGCCACTCTGACTAGTAGTATAAATATGCTCTATCGCTTACATATTTTCACGTTGTTTTACCTGCAGGCAGAGTAAAAGCAAATAAAAAGACAACGCTGGCTTTGATTAAAGTGGCTCAACAGTATATGTGGCAATCTCAGACAGATCTAGTTCAATGTCTGATTTTTAATCAAGCTTAGCAAATTATCCTTTTATAAGATTAAAAAATACTCTATAAGTGTTGCATGTATAATTACTTTCAATAGCTCCTTGAAAAAGGAACTGATTCATGTTAATCAGAAAGTTTGCCAAATTAAAGAAGTTTGTATTATATTAATACACTCAGGAAGGCACGTGGTTATTATTACAACTAAATATTAGGCTTTAATATCAGGGCAGGAGGACACCTGGCTGAGTGATGAGTGCTAAGGCCTTAATTAAGAAAGAGGATTTGTCCTTCACACTCTTCTTTCTTGTCAGTTTTTGAGTTCTACTGGAAGCTCAAACATACTGGGCTTTTTGTGGTTAAACTATGTATTAAACAATGTACTGATTTCATTTTCCTTTTAAGCTAGAATAGTTACTGAGAGGTCACTGCAATTTCGGAATCTACAGTGGTATACGGTAGCAAATTACATGAACAAGTGGTCATTAAAATTCCATCTAGGAATTCAATTCAGCACATATTGACTGAGTACCTACTACATTCCAGGACTGTTATATATATATTTTTAAAAAATATTGATTTTAGAAAGAGAGAGAGATCTGTTGTTCCATTTATTTGTGCATTCATTGGTTGATCCTTATATGGGCCCTGAATGGCATATTGGGACAATGGTCTAACCACTGTAAAACCTGATTAGGATGCCAGGACTGTTTTAGATCCTTCTTCCTGTGAAGCTTAGATTTTAATAGGGCCTAAAGATAATTAATACTCAAAATATGGAATAAGTAAATTATATAGATTGTTAGGAGGGAATAAGTGCTCTATGGAAAACATAGAAACAGGTGAAGGGTACAGGGAACTGGAAGGAGGGCAGGCTTCAATTCAAAACAGGTATATTTGTGTGTTACCTGTAAGAGTCATTGATTTGTCCCCTTTTCATGGGAGACATAAAGTGTTCTCTCCTCCATCTCCAAAATTTTAAAACTACCAATAGAAAGTCCAAATTGTGCTGTTTTTTGTTTTTGTTTTTTGCTTTTGTTGTTGTTCAATAAGAAAAGGATAATTTCAAAGAAGGAATTGAACCAAGCAAACAAAAGGAATCAGAAATGTTTATAACATTTCTTCGGATGGTTGACATCCAGAAAGAAGAGATGGCATTTGCAAAGAGGTGGTAAGATGCTAACAGTAAAGTGGAGATATGTGAATAGGTAGAATGGCTGCCCTGAAGGACAACAGATCTTTTAATAGTTGGGAGTAGGGAAGGAGGTTAATGAGAAATCAAATCACATACAAATTTGGTTTTAGACCCATTTCTACCCTCAACTGCCCCCCTCCCCACTACCGCCCTCTCCATATCTGTAGTTACAGATAACACTTTTAAGGCCTGGACAAGATGAGGGAGGAGGAAGTAGAAGATGGTAAACATTGGAGAATTATGGAAGAAGTAAAAAGAGGATGTGAGGGAAAAACACATTTTTTCTCTTTCGTGTAGGCATTCCTCTGAGAGACATACAAGCTTGGAAATAATGCACATTAACCCACAACCAGCAGTTGTTATTTTTCCTAAATAACATATCTGATTAAGGGGCGAAGGGGAATGCTTTCTTTGCTGCAAGCATATTTCTGTAAGTGAACAACATGTTAATGCCTAATCCTGAGTTCAGCCTTCAAAGTTAAGCTGAATAAGAGATTTTTTCCCACTTAAAAAAAAACCCGTAAGCAAAATGTAAAGCTTTTGCTTTATTTTTGTTTTAGTTTATAAACCTTTAATCAAGAGAAAACTGGGGTTGAGCCAAGAATGTTGGCTAAACCTTGTACTCAAAATTCTAAAGACACTTGGAACATAGATATAACTCTGTGTGTTACCTGGATTTTGGAAAGTAACAGCATGATTTAAGAAATGTTGCAGTAAGTATTGACCAGCAACCATTTTGAATCTTGTCTTCATTTATTCTAATGTATCTAGATAATAGCTTCTGGATGTGTGGCTTCCTACTAACCTCCTGCCCTTACCATCCAAGTTAGAGAATATAAGAACACTCACCACCCAATAATAGTAGCAATTCCTTTTTCCTTTCTTCAACTCTCATCTCCATTACTGCCTCAGAGATCATCATTCACTCTAATTAGTCTTAGCAAAATTGCAATTACTATATATTGAAACTTGGGTGTTTATTTTGCTCATTATGTACCAATAGGACCTAGAACAGACTCTAGCATCTAAGAGGGTCCCAGTGTATTTAGTACTTTATTTAAAAAATAATGTGTAATGAATCTACAACCTAGACATAGTAGATAGTATTTGAAGTACCTAATTTGGAACCAAAATTCAGGGGTGGCTTCTTTAGCACATCAAATATATCATTGAAATCTACAGCAGAGAGTTGGTTAACAAGCATAGATGGGTTTTATACTTTTGTCACTGATGAAATGATTGCTTAGAATTTGAGGTCGTTGAGCCTCCAGTGGCCTGGATGAGCGCAGTACCTGAAGAGATTAGGCCCTGGAGCCTCAAATCTTTGGAGTAGCACTGCACATCCACTAGTCTGCAAAATCTAGGTCTCTCACTTCATTAAGGTCTCTGTTGCCTGACCCCATGTAGAACTGTTAGTCTGTTCCATATGCCTGGAATGAAGCCTTTCGTGCCAAAAACCTATTGGAGTCACCTGTGATAGAACTCCCCACACTTTTAAAAACAGGCTGTGTGATATTTTTATTCCTATTGGCTGACATAGTTTGTCAGAACTTGGTCAGGGGTAAGCTTTGATTTGTAACTACCTAGGGATCAGGATGCAAGACAAGCCTTATAAAAAAACAAAACAAACAAAAAAACCCAACACTTCAAGGAGCTACCAAAGAATCTGACAATCGCTTAAGAGACAAATTAACTTAGGTCAGTTCAAGAACACTAATGGATATTTGTTGAATGAATAAGGAAATGGTCCTTACCTAGCAGGTAAGCAGTTGAAAATTAAGTAAACATCATCACTGAGCTAGGCCTCTCCAAGGCCAGATGGAGAAAACAGAGGTCCAGGAACCACACTGATGTCTCTGCCTTTAATATTTGTGTTCCAACCCTCCACAACCAAGCTTATAAGAATAAAAATCAAGTATATATATGAATAATATTGCTGATTTTCTAAAATGAACCAAATGGGATGATTTTGGAGAAGTCTTGAATGTTAGGTTCTTCCTTCCCCAAAAGGCAAATGCTTTCTGTAATAGTTGTCTACAAATTGGTTTCCTGCCATTTAAGAAATAGCAGGGACTCAGTTACTAAAACTTTCTGTTGAATTGCTTATGATATAAATTAAGCTCCACTTACAGAGTCTCTGGGGGTATGTTTCAGATACTGAGTACAGTTATAGAATTAATTTATTCTCAAGATGAATCTATAGTAGGTTTGAATATAGCATGTTTCCTTTTTTAAAGCTATACATCTAAGTGATCTTCTGTCTTTTATCAGCTGTCCTGTTTAATTTCTGCTGGTCTTTTCTTGATTAAGACCATGTGTTCTCTTAGAAACACTTGGTTTCTGTCAACTCTCTTTCATCCAATAAGTCTGCTTCTTTTGAAGGTCATACATTCAAGCACTTATCTTAAAAGACTACAAGTAAACTACACATGTGGAAAAGACTAGAATTATGGCACATTATTTCACAACAGTAGTTCCTAGTACAGTTGTGTCCTTTCTAGAAGACACTACTTCTCCTTCATTCCCAAGTAATTCCTTCATTTTTGCTGTTTACCATTTTGAACAAACTAACAAATTGGGAAAGCATAATCCTAGTTATTACTGCAACAGCAAACAATGAGGTTGTCCAATATTTAGAGACTCTGGTAATAGTCTCAATGGGCATTGAATAATTATTTTCAGATAAAATTAAAAGTTTCATGTTGTAAAGATAACCAGTATATTATGAATATGGATATTTGAAAATAAAACTGTTACTTTAAGATATTTTTATGATTTTAAAAAAAGAAAATAAAAGTTTCAATATTCTGAATATGTTCATCCTTGATAGAAGATTAGGAGAAATGTTTTTTTAAAATATTTTATTGATATATATATATTTTTTTTTAACAGAGAGGAAGGGAGACGGATAGGGAGTTAGAAACATTGATGAGAGAGAAACATTCATCAGCTGCCTCCTGCACACTCCCTACCAGGGATGTGCCCGCAACCAAGGTACATGCCCTTGACTGGAATCGAACCTGGGACCCTTCAGTCTGCAGGCCGACGCTCTATCCACTGAGCCAAACTGGTCAGGGCAAGGAGAAATGTTTGAAACTTTCTCATATCATATTATTCCTTCAAGCAACAATACAGTGGCATTGACCCATATTTCCCAGGTACAACAAACTTTCTTTCAATTCTTAGATTGATCATAGAGCTAATAATTTGAACATAATCAACCTCTAAGTCCCATTCAGTATGTTAGGCAAAGTGAACCTTTCAAATGGCTAACAAAAATTTTGAATATTTTAAGTGCAAAAGGCAGAAAGATAATAGATATTTCAACAAATGCTTACAAGCCAGTCTGATAGCTTTGTTTCAATGAACCACAACACCGTGCATGTAAATATGAGTAGTCATGACAGGAAAATGCAACATAATAAGTTGATGAAATAACGAGCATCTTTTTCCCATTACTGAACTTTCAGGTAATGCTAATGACATCCAGAGCAGGCTACAGTCATTCCTCTTTTGATTGTCTGTCTCATCAAGAATAATGGCTTTGGATGGAAGTGCAAAGGATTGCTGATTTAGAAGACCTTTTTTTTAAAAAAATAATGTTTTAACTACATGACCACTCAGACTGGATTTAAGTGTTATGGGAGAAATTATCATCGGACTAATGGTTTTTCCAATATTGATCATTAGTACCTCTAGTGAATTTCTGTGTGATTAAATATACATCTACTTCTCATAAAAAATTATAATAACTGTAGATGATTTGTTTATCTTAACTGGGTTATACTGTTAAACTTTGATATGCTTCTTCCAGATTTGCAGAGAATGACTTCATCCGCTAGCTTCCTGAGCCAGCAGAGGTCCTCAGAGATTTATTCAAAGGGGACACATGATCACTTTTAAGAGCCTAGTCTAGAATGGAACATAATTATTCATTAACGTGTTTTCAACAGAAAAGTCTCAGTGTGTACTGAATTTGCTTGCATGTGTTTTTATTAATTTTTAGTATCTCCCTGGTATGTTTTATTGAATTATATACTCATTCAAAAATATTTGTGTTAATATATTTATAGTTAATATACTTCATAAGAGCATCCCACGAGCCAGGCACTGTTCTAGGCTTGTGTGATTTGTCAGTGAATACATCAGGCCAAAGATCAATGTAGAAAAATTTCTTGAGCTTTTCTCCATTCCTTTCATTACTTGACCAGTAATCATTGTGAAGATACTACAGTAAATATTACCAGTAATCTGTGGAGCATCTGTTAGGTATCCTTCCTTGGAATTAAAAGGGGGAATCCGTGGAGGAACACATACTTGCTTGGTAGGGATGGGAGGGAAATCTAATAGTTGTAAACAATGTAGTAAGTTCTCTAGTAGACATATCAGCAAAGTGGAGAAGCACAAATGGGGTGTAAGTCACTGTGGGATTTTAGAGCATTCTTGAAAAGCACTGTGCAGGGTAAGACTGCTCTCAGAACAACCCGGCCCTCTTGGTGTGAGCCAGCGTTCTTTTCTCTGCCACTGCTTTGTCACTGTTTCTCTTATCTTTTCTATTATAAATTTCGCTTTTTGCTCTCAATACCTTGTTTGCATTTTTGGTCCTTAGGAAGCAGCATTAAAATATTTATTGAACATCATGTATGTAAGTAATAACCTAACCTATATGCAGTCAGCTTCCTCTCCATCTTCTCCTGTTGAAGTTCAGGCAGGCAAGTCCCCAACAACCAACCTGAGGTCCAGGTCCAGTGCAGCCTCTGTGGGGCTTGGGGAGCCCCCTTCTTCCTTTCGAATGTTCTATATCAGAAGTTAAGACTTGTAGAGAGAGAAGGTGGTAGAGTGAGGAAATGGTAGAAAGGACAGTTTCCCTAAGGTAAGAAAAGTCATACAGGATATTGGTCAAAAACTCCAGAAATTGCTGTGGGAAAGAAGGAACAAATAAAAGGGGAAGAAACTAGCCCTCAGGATTCATTACAAATGACTGATGAATCACATACTTGGAGTTGGAACGGACCAATGAAAGAGCCAAAAGGAGGGGTGCTCCGGCGGGGTCAGGCGCCTAGTTGGTGCTGGTGCTGTGATCAGGAAAAAGCCAGGACATCTAACTTCAAGTCTAGCCCTGCCCCCTTGTCATTCTAGGTAGTATTCCCAACTGCAGGATCATCAGTGGATTTCAGGGCATCCAAAACCACTGTGATATATTCTCAAAATTTAATGGCACTAAAGTTAGGTTTATTTTTTTAAGGAAAGAGTCCCTGCTTTCACAGACTTCTCAACGAGTCCCAAGATTTAAAACTCTTTCTTTTTAAATATATTTTACTGATTTTTTACAGAGAGGAAGGGAGAGAGATAGAGAGTTAGAAACATCAATCAGCTGCCTCCTGCATACCTCCCACTGGGGATGTGCCCACAACCAAAGTACATGCCCTTGACTGGAATCGAACCTGGCACCTTTCAGTCCACAGGCCGACGTTCTATCCACTGAGCCAAACCAGTCAGGGCAAGATTTAAAACTCTTAAATCTATCGTTAGGTTCATTGGAGAATTGGTCAAGTTCCTGGTTTTTGAAATGTATTTGAATACATCAACAATGATTGCTAAGAATCCAAGAGACTAGCATTCTTTGTGAAAGTAGACACATTAATTTGACTTACTTAGGGTATACTCAGTCAAATGACAAATCTCTCTTCAAATTGCAAACCATTATTTTCAAGTGGTCCAAAACGTATTAGGTCAGAATTCTCTTCGTGACGATTGACTCTCTCGCTTTTTCTTCTTTTTTTTTTTTTTGCAGTGACTGGAGTTTGCAATATTATTCTAGTAGCTCCAGCTAACACAGAATTGTAACTAACACATTCAAAGTGCATAACTGCTTCACCCAGTTTTTAATGAAAAGATCCTGGATGCAAGGCAAATCGATCCTTCATGAAACAGACCCTCATGCCTCCTGGGGAGGGCTCTCAGCCCCCTCATTGCCTTCACGTAGAGCCTCTTTTCCCAGGCCCCTGTGTGGGATGAGTAGCCGGAAACTGACTTCTATATTCAGAAGACAATATCCAAACATATGATAAGCAAGTGGCCCCCAACTTAAGTCATACAAACCTTCTGAAATACATGGTGATTTTCATTCTCTATTCATTATTCAAATTTGTTTTACACTTTTGGAATAAGAATTTGCAGGGTGTGTATGAGTGCCTACCCACATGTGTGCAATATGGATGTATAGGAGAAAAAAAAAAAGGCTGAATTAGGGTTTCAAACTCACACTACTCCCCAGCTCTAAAATAGAGTCTATGCGAAGTGCTTACTTTAAAGTTAGAATCACACCCCTGTGATTTACTCTGACAGGTTGATATAAGAATTTCAGTAAATTTCCCACAGGTTTCCTCACCCACAGGGTAGATGCATTCTTATAAAGTGCAAAAACAAATGAGGACATAATTGGCTTTGTAAGCCACATAGCTTCACTGCAGTCTTCTGAATGCTCTTTTCTTCCAGGCAGATTTGAAGGTGGGGAAGCTGACTATTAAAGTTCCAAATACAAGGTAAGGCAGGTCGAGACTCTGGGGAGGCCGGTGGCCCATTGCCAAGAGGTGTCCAAAAGGTGGGATTATTGGGTAAGTGGTTATCAAGGTGTGGCCCAGCATCAGCAGTACCGGGCATGTATCAGAGCTGTACATTCCTCACATCAGGAAAACGGAATTAAAAATTCGGAGGGTGGCACCTGGAGTTCTGGGTTTTAGTAAGCCCTCATGGTGAAACCAGTGCCCCCTAGACCTTGAGATCCATTGACATAAATGTATTTATCACTGGTTCAGGTTCACCCCTCAGGTTTGCTGAGCTCTGTGGGACAGCCAGTGGCAATCAGTCATCCTCCCGAGACTGGTCCTAACTACAACCATATGTATAAATCCAATGGCAATTTTTAAGTTAAGAGTATGTGTGCGTGTGGGAGGGCGGTGGAGGGGGAAGATTTCTTTCCAGAGCTAGGAAGGTTCACTTTCTCTGTTGAAGGCTTATTTCTCTGGTTTGGTGGTGTTGTTTTAAATACGTTTTTATTGATTTTTCAGAGAGGAGGGGAGAGAGAGAGAGAGATAGAAACATCATTGATGAGAGAGAATCATTGATTGGCTGCCTTGTGCAGTCCCCCTACTGAGGATCGAGCCAGCAATCTTGGGCATATGCCCTGACTGGGAATCAAACCATGACCTCCTGGTTCATAGGTTAATATTCTACTACTGAGACACAGGCTGGGCTCCCCACCATTTTGATCATAGGACCTGAACAGCTCATATCAGGACTCAAAATACCATGAGGTAAACCTAACAGTGAATTAGAATAAACTAATAAAGATGACCTGTAGGTCTTGTCAACCTTTTAATAATTAGCAGGATGTTCATGTCCCTCTAATTCAGGATCATTTTCACTAAGTTTTCTGAACCTCTTTTAAAACTTGACCATCCATTTCTGCTAATATCTTTTCCTTTAGATGTACTGAAATATCTTAAGCTAGGTAGTTTAGCTAAATACAAGTATCTAAATCTGTGAAATAAGCAAATATTGCATGCTAATCTGTTAGTGTAACATCTAGAAAGCTAATTTTCCCCCCCTCCTAATCTTTATGAAAAAGGCATATCCAAACGTTCCCTCACATATCAACCATATAAAAACGGGCTCTTACAGATCCAATAGTCAAAAATAGATAGAGTGAGCATGTAATGTTTTGCCTAAACTGGAACCCTCTTTGAAAGTAAAAGGGGGACTCTTTGTAAGTCATACTGGGTCAATGGGGGCAGTCCTGGGCTCACTGGACACGTGGGTAGCTGTAAATGACCCTCGTTCATTCTGGCGCCTACTTTCTTTCTCAGAGTCTCCTGTGATTTTGGGGGTAACACCCAAGAGGATGTAGCTGAAATTTTAAAACATCATTTTCACAGTTATTACCTTCTGCTTTTCAACAAGAAAAAGCACTCGATTTTATGTAAAATGTGCCAACAATAGTGTCTATTACATTTCAAAGGCAGAGCTGAATCTCCAATTGGGAGGTGCTCAGCTCTAGTTTTCTATGGAAATTGCCTTGGAGCTTTAAAAAGTGCCAGCGACTCTCCTGGAATTCCAGTTCAAGAGGGGAGTTTGAAACACACTCCTAATGTCCTATCTCCATGAAAGTGGTTCCAGAGCTTAACTATATGGAGTGGCAAACACATTTAGTTTCTGCACAATTTCCAATGCTTCGCTGGCTCAGATGCAGTAAGTCTCAATTATCCATGACAGTCATACTCTTCAAAAATAAAGTCACTGATCTAAGTTCCCTTAAAACCTTTTGTGACATGCTTATTTGGTAGAAGCTGGGCATCGAGAAAACGGGACATGACGTGACAGTTGCCTAATATGGATGCATTGTAGGATGCCCCCTGCTCGAACATGGCAGCAACTCAGTCGTGTGGTGAGGAAAGGGTTTGGCAGAAAGGAGAATGTCACCTGCAGGTTTCTATAGGATCCCTTGAGAGCCCAGAGGGCCAGAGATGCCTGGGGGTATAACTTGGTAGAGAACCATTGACAAAGGTTCTGACCTTAGTGTTAGTGTGATTAAGTGGCACATAATTAATTGCCTGGCTCACTCAGGCCCCCATAAAGCTTAAATATTAGGTTTGGAAAAGGATGATAGAGAGAGAAATGAAATGCACAAAACAGAAACACCCTGTACAAATGTGTACGTACTTAATTATTGAACTGTGTGGAGCAGATGCTGAGGAATACAGACATTCAGCGAAGTTTAGGAGCATTGACATTGTTAGAGAAGTTTTAAAAAAGAGAGGCATTGTTTGATACATGTTAATAAATACAGTTAATCATTTCCCAGTCCTATAGCATAAATTCGAATCTCCATGGCCTAAATACACGAGCTCCACAGCATAGCATAGGGACTAGTTCATAGCCTGCCTCCAGCTAATCTTTCAATAATTATACCATTAGGTGTTTTCTCCCTTTCCTCTCACCTGCCAACCCACTCACACCTCTTGGTTTAGCCAGACCATGCTCTTTATTGCACCACTTTGCACTTGCTGCACTCTCGCTTATAATGCATGTCCTGGCTTGAATGCCTGGTCAATTTCCTTTTCATATTTTAAGACTCAATTCAAATATCACTTCCCAAGAAAAGCCTTTCTTCCCCTCATCTAGGTAACATTAATCATTCCCATTGGTTTTGCCCTAGTATTTTCAACACATGTAGCTGGGTTTTAGCACATTTGTGCAATGATGTAGTTAACTGTTTATGGTCGTTCTCCTGTAGGCTTGGAGCTTAGTGCACAGGGCCCATGTCTTCTTATTCAATGTTTTATTCCCACCACTTTATTTGGTGGAACTCTTGCTAAAGGGCACTACAGATATTTATTAAATGCTATTGAATAAAGAAATTCTATATGATTAATATTGTTTATAATATCTTTAATAAGAAACATAAACTTAAAAAATTCTAAAATTCATCAAAAATTCGTTTCTATAGCTTACACCTCTTTGAGCTCTAAATTCTATTCAGTAAAACTATAGAATGAGGCAAAAATCTCCTTGAACGATTGTTGAATGTGGCATGAAGTCTACAAGATTGTCATCCTTAAAAAAAAAAGAACAGTTATATACTCTAAACAAGAGTCCTTTAATTCTATACAATTATTATGCATTCTTTTGTTAATTTTCCTTTTAGGCATGCCTATTATACTCAACATCCATGTTTTGAACATATCTAGCCATGTGGACTTTGTATCAAAGGTTTATTTTTATGAAGTCCTCTGCATCTTGGGAACAATAAACCCAGTTAAAGTGACTACCACAGAAAAAAATGTAGAAGTAAAAATAGGGTATGCCTAGATGTACCTAGATATGTATAAATGAGTGAATTTTGGAAAAAAAAAAATCTCAATACCACATAATGCTAAATGACCTAACAAGCTGTTGGACTACCTTAACTTTTAAAATTTAGGTTTGTAAGATACACTGTCTAAAGCAAAATGTGACTATAATGGATTTTCAAAGGGCTGATTATAGATAGGTTTAAAGAATTGTGTTGTGCTAAGATTACAATGCATTAGGAAACTTGACACGTCAACCTTATTAGCTTACAATAAGCATGGCGGTTTCAACAATCCTATTTATCAAGGGTAAGCAGCTTATTAAGACCTTCTAATTATTAAGGCAGAGTGATCAATCTAGTAAAATTCCATTACAGAGCTCTAAGTCCTTGAGAAAACTTTGAGAAATTAGGGCTAAATCTACACAGTCTATATAAATATCATCTGTTTGGGTCAGAACTTACACATATGATTTGAAATAAATATGTCTTGCCTCAGTAGATAAAGACAATGCATCCCATGCTAGGAGTGAATTATCTGGTGGGGGCATTAGGTTTACCTGGCTCAGCTTATGACTAATAGGGTACATTTATAAAACTACTGGCTAGGTTATAAATAACATTTGTAGTGCTGGTTGCATATTGACCCACACTGGCTCCTCTTGTCCTGTTTCCCTGTATAGATGAGGAAAGTAGAAAAATCGTGTTCTTTTCTGAAGACCATCCCAGGGGGCTACCATTGGTTCTTGCGGGCCACATAGCATTCTGGATCTAACGGGAATTGCTGGCTGGTGCACATTATCTCTGCCTCCTCAACAGTTCAGCGTTTGCTACTGACAATCTCATGATGCAATGGTGGTATATTCTAGACCAGCATGCTATGCAGGTGTTATTATGTCCACAATATAAAGGAGAAAGTAAAAGCTCACAGCATTCTGTTATTCATTGATTCATTTAACAACTAATTATTAATCACTATGTGCCAGGAATTGTTGCTGGAAATGGAACTGGGAATAGAGCAAAGCGAAACAAAGTTCCCTAGTTGGTGAGATGGATCAAAAATGCCCGACCAAACAAACAGATCGGTAAATATACTGTGATCAATTAAGGAAGGAGAGAAGCATAATATAAATGGTTGGCAGGGAGGATGGTTAAAATGTTAAATAAAGTAGCAAAGGAAAACCTCGATTAAAAGGTGCATTTTGAGTGAGAACCTCAATGAGTGAAGGGAACTACTATGTGAGTGAACATCTGAGGAAAGAACAGAATAGGAAGAGGGGGTAGCGTGTGTGAGGGCCCTGAGGTGAGAATATGCCTGGTGGGTTTGGGAACAGTGAGGAGATCTGTGTGTTTAACAAAAGCTGGAGGTAGATCTCACAGCCTTGTTGCTTCGTTGTCCCAATTGTCGTATGCATATATGAGTTCTATTATCACAGCATATCTTTGATCTCCTCAGTCCACACAAGCCATTCTTAAATTAGTTAATTATTGCTCATAATTAAGAATTAACCAATTCATAATGTGGAGAACACATTATGCTAGGGTTAGTGGGTAAAGATCACACCTGCTTTATAAACATAATGGCCAGAGGGAAGCAGAGACCATAAAGGCACTGGAAAAGTCACCCAGAAGTAGGCCTGGACAAACACACACAAAAAAAGCAATGTGAGGGCCATGGGGCCCTGGGTTGGAAGGGGTTAGAGTGATAGCAGCAGGGGACAAGTCAGAATGCATTTTAAGGACATACTCAGGATCTCCTCCCCCGTGTCATCTGCACAGCCCTGCAATTCGCTGCAGATTTAGATACTCTCTTGGGGAGAGTTGATCCAGCCCCCTACAAAGCTCTGAGATCCCTGATGCTAGGATTTCTGTCTCTTTCATTTTTTTTCTTAGTCCTGCAGCACCTAGCCTAGGGCCAGGCATAGAGAAAACAGCTGATGAAGCTTTCATAAATTAATAATTTATTTGGAAGCTGATGGGTACGAGTTCCCTGGAGAGAAGCCAAGGGCACTCACTGCTCATCCTAAACTTATTTCCTTTATACCCTTCTACTTGTAAGTCAGGCTTTTGCTATGTCATCCAACACTAATTTCATTTATCCTGGTTTCTAATTTCTGTGCCTCTAGTACTATGGAAAAATCAATGTCATTTCTTAATCAACAACTATTTTTGATACCACCATTTCATTCTTATAGCTCTTCCTGCAAAAAATGTATTGATAAGCCATCATTCTTGCACTCAATACTATCTACTTTCCTTGCAACAGGCTCTTCATGTGAAACTGTGGAAAGGATAGTGTGAAAGAGCTCCTCATCATTTCTTTTCCCCACTCTTTAATAGTCTCCTTTTTTCCACAGCTTTTCTTTCTTTTCCTCCCATAGGTGACCCTAACCAAATTGTTCATTTATTCTTGTGAATATTTTTTACAAGTTAAAAGAGTGCCAACTTTTCCAAAGAACAAAATTAAACTCTTTTTCAACAGTGTTACTTAACCTTTGTATTTGAAATAAATCTGTGAAATAAATATTTATTTCAAAAAATTTTACCTAAATTTGGAGATTGTCAGCTGTGGATTTGGAGTCAGATGCTGTGTGATTTGGACAAAGAGTTACAAACTGGGACACCAGGACAGTTTATAGATTTTTATTTTATTTTATTTTTTTAGAAATCTGAAGAAATGTCAATAAACAGAATGTTCTAAAAATGTGCAGGGTTTATATATTTTATTGGCATCTAGTATGATAATTTAAAGAGCCTGTCAAATAACACTGATTAAATCTATTTGACAAAGACCATTTACACCTTGCAAAACAGTTTTCTCTATTATAATGAGTATTTGTAGTTACCACATTGGCATGTGTCCAGCAGCATTTGCACATTTAAATGAAAACTTCCCAACTCACACTACTCTTAAATGCATTGTATATTATTTGCTTTAAATTATTCATTAAAGTCCTTGGCATTTTTTACATATTTTTTTTTCTTCCGCACTGCTTGATTTTTGTAGGTAAAAAAGAAAAAGATCAGGAGAAACAGCTTTCATCACTTTCAGACAAAAACAGCTTTAATCACTTTCCTCCTTGGGAAACAAAACAAAAGGTATTGAATAGGAAGGAAAACGGTATCACAGATGGGTTTGAGATGGCGAATTTATTCTCCACTGAGTATATTCAGCAAATTGCCTTGGATTACCAGAGCATTGTGAAAAGCTCTAGTATTAGAATATTTTAGTAATATTTAATTGATAACTTGCCATTTGTCAGTTTGTTTTTTTTTTTTAGCAATTCTTAGTGCTACATCCTGATTTTATTATCCCTTAATGTTATCCAAAAAAATGCTACATTTAAAAAAAATATTCAGTGGACCAATTGGGTACTTAGAGGAACAAATACTTGGGCTCCTAATTAGACTTTTGCAATTAATACTATTCAAATAGACTAATAACATAATTCAAAATTATATTGCCTTGCAAACCACTACAGATTTTAAGTTCCTTTCTCATTTTTAAACTTACATTTAAAAAGTAAAATTCTCAAGCTTCCTAGCATTGCATACTCTTAATTATTATTTACCACAAAGTTTTATTATATATTTTACACATAATGCCTTAGTTCTGACAACTAAAAAAGACAAGTACCTTATAACTAATGAGACCAAGCTTCAGAAATATTAAGCAACTCACCTAAGGGCATGTAGAGAAGGTTTATTTAAATTTAACCTAATTGAAAACTGGACATTAATGGCATATAGACACAATTACAAAAATCTATATATATAAAAGGCTAATATGCAAAGTGTCCCCCCTCGGGAGTTCTACCGGGAGACTAGGAGTTCAATCGCTTGCTATGACATGTGCTGACCACCAGGGGGAAACGCGAAAAGAAGGAAGGCCTGATGGGCCCTGATAGCCAGCCAGGCCTAGAGACCCTACCCACATACGAATTTCATGCACTGGGCCTCTATACATCAATAAAAGAGAAATCCAGGTAAGTGAAAAATGAGGTGACTCCAAGGATAAGATGTAATAATAAAAATTTCATGTTATAAGAAATAAAGGTGGGCTGTTTTGACAGTTGATGGGTCAAAGCAATCCGGGAAAAATGAATATTTACGATAATTGAATTTTCCATTAGATTAAATCTAACTAGTAACCTGGGAACTAGCTTTTCCTGACTCTGTTCTGAGCTGTTCACGGGGATCCTGTATGATACACTGGAGAGCTCTCTCCACAGCATCTCCACAATAAGTTCCACAGTGAGCTCAGCCCAGGCAGTTCTTATAAGACCTCCAGTGTAGATAGCTGGGAAGACTACAGAGTAAAATTTTATAAAAGCAATTCTACAAGTGTTCAAAGCAATATGGCCTAGGTTTCAATACTATAATTCAGAAAAACATTTTATCCAAGTTGAAAGAATGTTGCCTGTGTGCAATGTTTTATAAATGTTACTTTTCGATCAAGAAAAAAAAGAAAAGAATTCATAGTTATCTCCCTGGATGAGATCTGTCTATTGGTTATTCTAGGTCTGTGGTTCACAAAATTCTATTTTTTTTTTTTTTGGTAGCCTCCTGGCTGGGGGCTAGAGCTGTGGGAGAGTTTTCCCTAAAACATGGGCTTTGCTTTGGACAAACTTGGCATGGAACCCTGGCTCCCCCACTTAGTGGCAGCCTGACCTCGATCTCTCAGAGGCCCACTTTCCTACTCGATAATTTCACCTGTCTCTTAGGACTATGTGGATGATTAAATAAAATAATGCAAAAGAACTTATTGTCATTAATGAATGTCATTAATTAATGCTATCAACAGAGATCCTCAGCTGAGACTCACAGGGCTTACTGGAGGTTCTGCTTGAGAAATCTGAACATGGTGTGGGCAGAGGGCATACCTGAAGGTGGAGCTGTGTTCTTGAAAGACTACCTGGCTTTAGTACAAGGACCTATGAATGCTGGAGGCCACATATTTCTATACGGATAACAAGTGGCTGAGTTGAGGCTATACCGTAGGTCTCTCTAGAACCAAAATACATGACCTTTCCCCTTTATCCTGCTCTCTGCCTTTTTAAATATTTATTTTACCATGCTCCACGATGATTCCTTCCCAAATGGACTCTACGTATTTCCAGATTTAGGAACAATTCTGTAAGTTTTATTTTGTTTCATTTTAACCCAATTATCATAAAATAAGTTGTTTTAGGTCTCTCATATCTATCAGATGAACAAGAGGAAGAATTGTATCTGCAAACATTTAACCATCTTAGCACTATTTCAGTTTTTTTTTTAAATTAAAGGAAAACCTTATGGTTTTAAGTTTTAGAAAACTAAGTTGTATAAATATTAGCAAACATTTACATTTGGTAGGTACATACAACCAGCAATTTTCTAGCTCCCAAAATATTTATTTTCAATATTCTGTTTGCTTTTTATGGCCTATTTACTCTATTTAAAATCTGTTCAATTCATACATCCAGTAAATTACTTTTCCATAATTACAGTAATTACAGTCTTCTTCATATGCTCAAACTTATTTCTCAGCATTCTACTACAGGAAAACATTTGTGATAAAGTATGGATACATCATGAGAATTTAGGAAACAATAAAAATATTTCTCTAACATTCAAAAATATTACTTAAAAATAAATCATTATTAACAAGAGGTTATTAATAAATTAACACATAGAAAGCTTTTTTTTGTTATCTTAGTTAGAATTTCCTAACAAAAACAAAATAATTTCTCAAGTGATACTCAGGGTGAGTGAAAAAAAAGTTGTTAATTTATTCAGTGAATAATACCAAAATGCTAAAAGAAAAATATTAAATAAAAAATGTTATACCACTTGTTATCTATCATACTGACAAAAACACACAAGTGTAATGCATTCTGCTGGGGAGACTGTGGGGAAACAGGAATTAGCACTTGTGGCTGGAGGGAATGTAAATTGGTACAAGCCCTCAGGAGGAATACTGGTAATACCGAATGATAGAACCACATGTGCATTGACATTTTGACTCAGCAATCTCACTTCTGGGAATATACTCTGAAGATACAATTCCAAAAATACATAAGCACTAAGCTAACCATTGTAGTATTATTTATAATAGTAAAATTTTGGAAAGAATACTGATAAACCATGGTAGTTGCTCACAATGGAGTACTATGCAGCTGCAAAAAAGAATGAGGAAGACCTCTATGAACTGATCTGGAATAATTCCCACAATTAAGTAAAACAAGCAAAGTGCAATAGAGTATAGTAAGCTATCCTTCATGTAAGAAAAAAAGAAGATAGAAGAAAAGATACATTGTTTGCTCATTTGGGCAAAAGATGTACAGAAAGGGTAAACTAAAAATCAACTAGACTGATCAACCTATAAATAGTGGGTGGGGAAGGGATGGAAAGAAGTGGAAAGAGTCAGGGGTTTGTATGAATAAAGAAGAAATGAATTGTTATTTCTATAAATAGTACCACTTGGTTCTTGACTTCTAAGAGATGAGGCGCTCCTGGTTTTTTTTTCTCATATTATTAATGTTTTGTATAGTTTTGCGATTTAAACCTATAGTAAGGTAGTAAGGTTTAACATTCTTAAACCAAAATAAAGTGATAACTAAAATTACTGATGTAAGGAACTTACAATGAAATACAAATAGTAACAAGTAAATCTAATTCTAGTACTGATGAAAAATACAATCACTTTAAAGAAGGCAGGGAAGAAATAACGAACCTTAGTATCTTTGAAAAACTTTTATTTTGACTGGATACTAGAAAGACAAAAAAAAAGTATACCAATAGACTCCTCTAGCTACTAAATACGTTTCTTAAAGAGATATGGGCTGATAGCTGTAACTTATGTACAGGGTGTTTCCCAAATATGTATGCACAGTTTAACAAACTACAGCTCAATTTTAAAAATGAAATGTATTTTAATAAACACTCACTTTATAATTATTGAGAGTGTATGTATACATTTTTGGGATACCGTATATATGCTAGGATTGAACAAATACGTTAATATAATGAAGATCATGAGATCCAGGTTTTTCACTGTAGGAGAAAGAAGTTACAAATAAGGAAAAAAAGAAGGATAAAATGAACTTCATGATATTGAAGTGGAAGCAGTATCCTATCTAATAAAAGTGTGACATGCAAATTAGTCATCACTCTGTCACAAAGATGGCTGCACCCATAGCCACAAGATGGCGGCACCCAGTCTGGCTCAGCCCTGCCACTGATGTGGTCAGGCCTGTTAGCCAGGCAGGTGGTGAGGGAAGCGGGGGGCCTGAAGGGAAGAACAGGCAATCAGAAGAGGCTGGGGATCCCCTGCCCAGGCCAGAGGCCTATTCCAGAGGCCTCAGGCATGGGCAAGGGTGGAGCCGATGATCGGAGGGGAATGAGGGTGCCCTACTCAGGCATAAGGCCTGGGCCAGTGGCCTCAGGCCTGGGCAGGGGTAAGGCCAGAGATCACAGGGGCCTGGGCTCCACAGAGGCAGCTACTGGAGGGGCAGGGGCAGAGCCTATAATCGCAGGGGTCTGGGAATGGGTGGAGCTGGCAAAGCAGGGGTCTGTGGGTCCTCTGCCTAGGCCTGTAGCCTTGGCCACAGGCTGCAGTGTGGTAAGGGCAGAGCTGTTGATGGCAGGGGGCAGGATCAGAGCTGGTGATTGCAGAGGCCTGGGCTCTGTGAAGCTGGTGATCTGAGGGGTTTGGGGGTCCCCTACCCAGGCTTGCAGCCTTGACCAGAGGCTGCCAGTGGGGCAAGGGCAGAGC
>PVJC01002122.1:0-82908 GCA_004026665.1 Murina feae | reverse complement strand
CTTATATTTTAGAAGAAATTAGGAGAAACGGTTGCAACTCATGTCCCAGACAAATGGCTAATTAGATATTTATGAAAATCAATGAACTATAAAGCATGTAAAACTAATTTGTATGCTGTAGAGTACCCAAGCACGATGGCCATGTCCATTTGTACAGCCTTTCCGTTTCACATGGCACAGTGGCATTCTTTTCAGCTCCATTCCTTACTTGAGTTTTTGTTATCAAAGCACATCATTATTTACCAGCGCTCTCACTTAAACAGAGAATGTGTTACTTTCTGCATCAGTTCAAATGTTCATAAGAAAGGTACCTGTGTGCTGTCTCTTTGATGAGCTTGACCTATAATTTGATTATGTGGGAAAACATCACGGCAGGAGTTCCCAAGGAAGAACAGGAAAGAGCACAGGAGATAAACAGAGCTGGCTGGTTGTGAGAACTCAGCGGGGTACCCAGGGGGATGGTGTTGCTGATAAAAAAAAGAGAAGAAGGCAGATTTTCATCTAAAATGAGAATAGAGAAAAATACCTGCATTTATACAAGATAGAATGATTTGCTTCCATTGATGGACATAATGGGAAAAAATAACTTGAGCATCAGGGTTAAAATTGGGTTGAATTGAAAAGAAATCCAGCTGAAAAAGTGGCAGCTCTGAGCTGGATGCAAGGTATCCTTGAAACGGCATTAGAAATATGAGGGAAACGGTCATACTTCAGGGTGGGTGATTGCTCTGTGACCCGCAGGAACCTGGAGAACATGTTCATTTAAACCTCACTCGTTTCCACCTATTAGAGTTCGCAGAGAGCTCAGTTTCACTGGTCTCACTCTGTGTAAAGTAAGTGGAAGGCTGACCATCATTTGGTGCCTGTACTTCTGTCCCAGTATTTCTCTATCCCAGGTATGCTGTGGATTGTTGTAAATTGAAATTCCAATCTATCTTCAGTTCCATGTTGTCACTCAATTTGTCGTTACCACCTCAATCAATGGTGCCACAATTCCTCAGCAACCTAATATAAAAACTTATGCATCATGCTTCCTTTTATCTCAACTTTCTTATTCAATCTATCAGCATAGTCCTGTCAATTTTATCTCCTAAATATGTATGTCTCTGATTGAAATGCCTTTCTCCTTCTTCACTCCCAGCCCAAGAATCCAAGCCTCCATCTTACTCAAAACATCCTTCCTAATTTGTCTCTCTGCTTCCCCTCATCTCCTTTTCATACCCACTGTCCTACCAGAAGGCAGGAGCTCTTAAAAAGGAAGTTAGCTTTTCAGGGGCCTGAAACCAAACCTCTTTCTTTGGCCCAACTAACCTCACATTATGTAACTCATTCCAAACTCTCTCCCACTATTCTCCCTCTCATGAACACACTCTAGTCAGAGGCCTTTGCTCAGGGTTTTCATTTAGCCACGCATGTTTCATTCAATAGTGGTCACCTAGATCCCCAAGGCCTCTGCACCCAATCTCACTTGATTATGTGTTTACCCAAGAGAACTCAAGAAAATCTGGGGACTAGAGGCTAAGGTGAGGACCAAGGCAGAAAACACAGGAACTGATTGAAAGTCTGATGCGGAACAATAGACCTCAACCCCTCCCCCCATCTTTCACTGCCTCCTCTATAGCTCTGGAGGGTTTGTCTCAGATCTTGAGAAGGAGTAGGCATAGAGGCATCAAGTTGAAATCAAAGGGGTTAACTCTATAGACTGAACTGAGTGCTGCAACATGATATTCCCAACTCCCGGACTTGCTTCTAGATTGTCATCAGCCAGAGCTATTTCCTCCCCTTTCCCCATCAGCAACACACAGGCATCACAAGATTCTTCTTTGGAAAAATGAAATTACTTAAAAGAAAACTGCTATAGATCTGACATCCTGACCATGTAAAGGTCTCCCAGTGACAAACCCAGTTTGCCTCCAATGACCTCTGAGGGTTGCCAGCACAGAGGCTCCACTCATGCTTGAGTGCCTCATTCTCAGATACAAAATATCACTTGATACTTGAAAAATTTCAGGAAGATACCAACATGAGAGACAGAGCTAAAAGCAGAGAAACAGGAACTCAAAAGAAACAGACTTTAGATGGCAAAAGAACATTGAAAGATTTTATTATTAACATCTTTAAGGATAGAAGGCAAGATATTGAATCCATGAAAAAGAACAGGGTGACTTAATATGGGAGCAATAAGAAAGAAATAACTCTGATTTTAAAAATGAAAAATTAAATAGAAAGATTGCTAGAAATGACAAGAAAATCTCTTCAAAACTAGAACTAAAATATCAGGGGTGACCATTAGGAAGAAGAGATAATAAAAATTAGAGGACCAATCTAGGACATCTAATATCAGGCAAAGAGGAATTCCAGAAAGAATAATAATAAGAAAAATTGGGAGGAAATTATCAGATAAATAGTACAGAGAACTTTCTCGAAATAGAAAGGCATTACTCTTCAGACACAGGGCCCCCCACCCTGCAATCACAATATCAGTGAATTAAAAAAGACACATAGCAAGACACATCAAGAAATGTTAGACTGTCAGTGAACATGAGAAGAATTAAAGTTTTGAGGTAAAAAAGCAAGATTTGGAATGGCATTAGAAAATAAAAAACAACTAAAAATTTTTATTTTCCATACATTTTTTTTAAAGCTAATGGAAGGTGCATTTCAGAAAAAAAGGGGAGTAAACCAAGAAATAGGAAAACATGGCAGGGGGCAGACAGGGAATCCAAAAGAAAGACAGTGAAAGGCATTCCTGATCACAGCTAGAGCAGTCCAAGAAATTCTTCCTGTCCATGTTCAAGTTTGCAACCCTAGCTTCCTGGGTGATTACCTCATGCCTGTGAGGACATCATTCAAGACCAGGGAAAGGAACACCCAAAGGATTAGAGGGAACAGTGTCCAGAACATAAACAGTGTGGGGATTGGTGCCTGTTCCCAATAGCCAAAGTGGGAGACCTCATAATTCCCAAGGCATTCATAAATAAGAGTTTGCATCAATAGTGTGGAAACACTGACCCTATTGTTACTCGACTAAAAACTAGTAGGTATGGGAAGTAGGTAGAAAATATGACCCCAAAATTAAGAGAAATATCAATTAATTGAAATTGAGCCATAAATAACACAGATGATGGAATTAGCAGACAAAACAGTAAACGTTATTATATCTGTATCCCACAAGTGGAAGAAGCTAGAAAAAACACTGAACATCTGAAGTAGGGCCATAGAACAGATTTTAAAAAGACTCAAATCAAAATTCTAAAGATAAAAATTATAATGCCTGAGATGAAAAACCACACTGGGTAGAATTAACAGCAGATTAGACATTATATAAATGTACTCAAAGACTATCTTGATTATGTAATAGCTACAGCATACTTTTTAATCCTAGAGGAAGCAGTTCTTCTGTCTCAATTCTCATTTATAATCAACAATGGACTCCTATTGACAGTACCTGTAGTTAATTAAGAGATAATTTGGCACTGACGTTAAGAAACCTGGCATATACTTCATCAAAATTGACTCTTTTCAGGCCATTGGGATGAATGTTGCCTATTTAATGATACTAAGCAGTTGTCTCATTAGCTTGTCATAAATAAATATCCTTTTACAAATATATGCATGCCGTATTTTTAACCTTTTGTGCCACAGATAAGAATGTCTAGTGGGGACAGTGCCCTCGGCGGTCCCGGATCTATCTCTTGCTTCAACACTGCTTGAACAGAACAGACCCAGGGTTGCCCCTTCTTCCAGCCTCCAACCACCCTCCTACGTCTTATCCAGTCACCACCTTCAGAACCACCTCCAGGACCAGCCAACACACCGGTTCTTTTTCTACCTTAACTCTTTATTGCTGAACAATCATGAGCTCCTAAATTCGTCAGAATTATTCCACCGAGGTGGAGGCTGCAGTCAACCACCAGACCAAACTGCATCTGTTGGCCCCCCACACCTACCTCTCTCTGGGCTTCTATTTCAACCGTGATGATGTGGCTCTCAAGGGCGTGGGCCACTTCTTCCACAAGTTGGCAAAGAAGCGTGAGGGGCTGAGCATCTCTTAAAGTTGCAGAACAAGCGTGGTGCGCATTCTCTTCTAGAACGTGCTGAAATGTTCCCAATATGAGTGGGCAAAACTCATCTGGAGAAGAACCTGAACCAGGCCCTCTTGAAGCTGCCTGCCCTGCATTCTACCCGTGCAGATCCTCATCTGTGTGACTTCACGGAGAACCACTTCCTGGATGAGGAGGTGAAACTGATCAAGAAGATGGGTGACCACCTGACTATCATCTGTAGGCTGGCAGGCCCCCAGACTGGGCTGAGAGAGTATCTCTTCAAAAGGTTCACCCTCAAGCATGACTAGGAGACTTTGGAGTCCAGACACCTTACAGAGGCCCCTCTGCATTCCCCTGGTGTCTCTAGCTTTTACCTGCGCCTCTTCCTGAAACTACTAGTCATTCTTTTAACCACTCTGAAGGCCTCTCCCATGCATTGGACCAAATGAAACAATACAGCATTTTGCAGGAAAAAAAAAAGTGGGAAAGACTCAGGAGTTAGAGGTCTGGTTTTCAATGGTATTCACTAGATATTTATGAAATGTGCTCTGTGTTGCAGGCATGGTGTGAGGTGATGGGACTAACTGGTGAACAAGACACAGCACCTGTGTCTCATGATGCTCAAAACAGAATGGCAGGAGACAGACAAGGAAACGTGCTATTATGACAAAGGCTGATAAGGCTATGATGGCCAAGTAGAGGTGCTAATGAGAGCATATAGGAAGGCATCTGTTCAGATTTGAAAGCCAGAGGACTTACTGAAAGAAATGAGGTCTCTTATGGGATCTGAAAGAGAAACAAGGGTATATTCCTTGAAGAACTGGAGGGAGATGTTTCCTGGGAGAGGGGCCAGCCACAGACTCAGAGTTAAGAAAAGGCAAGGCATCTGTGGGAAATTGCAGGAAACTCAGTGTGGTTAGAAAGTTGGCCAACTGAACTTGATGAGAGTTAAGCCTAGGGGTATTTAGCTTAGATATTATCCCAAGGAAAAGAAAAGGAATTGAGGGATTTTTTGAATGTGGTCATTTTACTCAGGGTAGAGTGTAAGAATTGAAGAGAAGTTGTCGCTATAATCCAGGAGAGATGTGATGTTAACCTGCACTTGGACAAAGACCTCAAGTATGGAGAAATGTAGACACTTTCAAGAGAAATTTAAGGAACTGGATGCAGCAGAATGTGGTGATTGATGATTGCTGGAGACCAAGAGAGAAGGAAGAGTCTTAGGTCATTCGTGGCTCGAGCAATGAATCAGCTTTCTTCCCTGAGTGCCCACCGGACTCTTGATCACTACTGCGTAAAGTTTCCCAATGCCAGGGTGGGCTATTGTGTGCTTCAGTTTATGCTCTTTGACCTCACCTGGGTGTTCGGTGTTGCCTGGCAACACCTGTGCATTCCTTAAGTCAGCTTTCTCTCCAATTTTCTGCAGTGTTTCAAACCTCTCCACTCTCCTGAAAGTTCCCATCTAGTCATTATCCCCTTTTCAGTTCACAGACTTGCCTTCTATTTTCCTAATAGCAATGAAGGTCAACCGGGTTGATGTCTCTTACCTCCTTGTGAGCTAGTTTATCCTCACAGCTTTGCCTTCAGGAAAATTTCCCATGGTCCCCTGCAAGGGTATGTGATCTGCCTGTGTACTATCTTCTCCATTCTCACCTACTCAACACCCTTGCCCTATGGTACCTGTAATTATCTCCTCCCTATTCAGCTTTCCTTCTCTTATCTCAGTGTTCCCTTTTCTTGACTCCCTCCCATCAGCACCTCAGTATTTCCAAGCCTCTGCCATTTTGGAAAACCCTTCCTTGAATCTGGCTGCCATAGCTCTCTCTTTCTGTTGTACTTTTCCTAAAGACCTGGCTGTTTCCCACTTACCATTGACTCCTCAGCCTTCTAAGGCCACCATGCCCTTTGTGGGCTAAACACAATGATTTGCACATAGGCTTGGTTGGGATCCTACAGCCGCCACGGCGTGGCTTGGCAACGTGGGCATGCTTGAATTTGTCAATTGCAAAACAAAGACAATATTAATTATGTCACTGAGCTGTTGAGAAGATTGATTAGCTGATGCCTCTGAATTCCCTGGCATAGAATCTAACACTAGGCACTTGCTGACAGCCATTTATTACCAAAACTCAATATCCGGGTTTCCAGTCCAGGCGTGCATTCCATCCCACCATTCGGCCAACCAGATTGGTGTGCATTATGAGACAGTACCATTGACAGAAAGGGCTTGATGTGGCGCAGCTCCTGGTGGGAACTTTCTTGGTGTTAGATGGATGATAAAGAGCTCTTGCAGCTGGTTCTCAGCCTGCTTCTTGTCCAGACCCTGATTTGACATTTATTGTGTCTCCTCCGTCATCCTGTCTTCGCAGTTGTTTTTGTAACTCTTAAAATCTTTAGTCAAACCCAGTCTCATGGAAGACAGAAAAGGAGAAAAAATTTGGTTAAAGGGAGCTTGACATTTTTCCTCCTGAACCTTTTTTTCCTAACACCAGGTCTCTTCCAGAAAAAGTTCCTTGCAAGGGGGGTGCTCCATGAAACAAGCATCCTATGTAGGGAAGCCTCCAGCAAGCCCTCACTTTGAAGGATAGAGCTTGAGGGTTCACCATCATAACCCAGCAAATCTCTTGATACAGCAAACATTTCCTGAAGTTTTATTCTCCGACTAAGTATTTTGGAGCTTGCAAACTCAAATATAATGAATGGAGCCATTAGCATGAACAATCACTCAACAATATAAGTTATTTTAATAAGCCCATCACTTGAAACTAAACTTCCACCATCTGTTCCACCCTTAACTGCACAGGCAAAAAGAATACCAGTCTTAATGGCGTCATAAAAAGTTAGATATAAGTGATTTAAATGCATGCTTTGGTTCTATATTCAGTGTGATATAGATCTAAAGGAAGACTCTCATATTGGATTTATTTTTTATGGCAAAATCAAAATTCAGAGTAGAAGAGTTTCTCTGTTAACAAAAGAGTGGCTTTTTAGTTGGCATGGGATATGCCATGTCATTCATTCATTAATTCATTCAGTCCCTCAGTCAGTCAGTTAGCCAGTCAGTCACTCTTTTCTTCCACAAGTATTTATGGAATGCCACGATGTCCCTGGCACTGTATTAGAAATTGGGAATATAGAAGTTAACAGTGGTAATTGGCAAGACCTCTGGAACCTTCCAAAGAAAAATAAAACAGACCACTTCTTATTAGTAAACATAGAAGTCAGATAAAAACTCACATAAAAATTTTATGTTCTGCTTCAGAATGGTAACATTGTGTTAGAGTTCAAAGAAATTTGAAATTAGCCAGCTTAGGACCTGCTAATGGACCACTCAGAGTCCATTTCCTTACCTGATATTTGTTCGGGTATCTGACTCTGTTTTCTAATCTGGAAAATGGGAACAGCAATATCTTCCTCATGGGTCTGTTGTGACTGACTGAGTTATATGTGCAAAGTTGCTAGCCCAGAGCATGGTTCATGGGGTGCTCTAACTTGCATTTTAAAATAGATTTTGGAAAGTGACTTTTCAGACATAAAATGATAGGTTCATAGAATGCCAGAGCGGGAAGGGTCTAAGAAATAGTCAGCTTTACATTCATGCTCCTTATTTTATAGACAATCAAATTTAATCCCAGAGAGAATTAGTAATGAGCTTAAAGTCTTGCACTTCACAGTGGTTTCTAAAACATTCTGATTGGACACCTATTGATAAAAAATATTGAGCAGTCACTCTCAAATAGGTATAACGGGGTATATATATATGTGTGTGTGTGTGTGTGTGTGTGTATTACAATATTAATATACTAGGTACATTATAAAATACATAAAATAGAAATAAAAAATGAAGATGGTAAACTGAAGAATATTTGTTGTTTCATTAGTTGTGATGGTTTCATACTATGCTTAAGGCATCTAAACTAGTCTCTTAGGCCACATTATATACTTAGGTCAAGTTCGTTATTATTTCCTTTCTTTCCAGAACGCCCTGCATTCATGCCAACAGCATTCCTCGTCAACTCCATGTCCCAGTTACAGCCTCATTACCTCTTCTAATATCAATTATGGCCATGCTAGTCCATGCCAGCAGCATTTCTCACTCAAATGTCTGCCACAGTCTTCTAACTAGCCACTCTGCTCTCACCCTCTTTCCCTGTCTTAGTCCATTTTGCCTGCTTTAACACAAATACCATGAACAAAGTGGCTGATAAACCAGGG
This sequence comes from Murina feae, assembly GCA_004026665.1. Lineage (NCBI taxonomy): Eukaryota > Metazoa > Chordata > Mammalia > Chiroptera > Vespertilionidae > Murina > Murina feae. Next base: position 74,647 of record PVJC01002122.1, on the reverse strand, counting down.
AAATTTATTTCTCAGTGGCTGGAAAGTCCAAAATCAAGGCATTGGTAGAGTCAGTATCTGGTGAGATCACACTTTTTGGTGTTAACCTAAAAATAAAAAGCCAAAACAATAAGCAATTCTTTTTGATCACAGAAACACAAATTGTGTCCTATTTCAGGGTGAAGGCAAGGAGGTTTTGTGAGAAAAGTAAGGGAAATAATTAAACAAGTAGAAAAAAGGCATTTCTATTGGTGTTAACCAACCTAGTTACTATTTAACTATGCATGGCTGGTTACTGATTCTGTCTTCAGGAGAATGTCCACTATCAGTAGACCTTGTCAAAGTCAGGATGTCTGCTTTCTTGTTAGTTTTACAAGCAATTATAAGACACTGCTGCTCTGACTCAGTTCAAAGGTTAATTTCCCTAGTTCAAACATCTCATAGGTTCAAGGAGCAAGATGTGAATCAGATAGCAGCAGAATCCCTGTCACTTACTTACACTCATAGAATGTAGACTGGAAATCCACCAGCTCTTCTGGAATGGCTGCTCTGGCTCTTTTAAAGTGGCTCAAAGTATGTCACCTTTTCATAATAAATACATAGAGGGGAATACAGAGAAATGATGGCACCCTACATATATACATCTCTTTGATGACACTCAGGTATACATACAATTTAAAAGAAAATAGGGTTCTGATTTTGAATACTCTTGGAATTTCATACCTGGTCCCAGATTAATAACAATGCAGGAAAAAATTCGTTGTATGTAACATATCACTGCGACACAAAGCTTTCTTACAATTTGGGGAAGTTTTGGGCCAAATTGGAAGAGTGAAAGCATTAACCCAATTCTTTGAGGGAAAAAACAACAACACCTGGAATAAAATAATTAGGAACCCTTTGCCTTCCAATGAACCGGCGTGCAACTGTATCCAATCTTCCCTCTGCGTTCCCTTTGATCGCATGAAGTCTTCCCTTGGTCAAACCTCTTCTGTTCCAATAGCACTCATTTGTAACTCGGCATCTGCCATCTGGGATTCGGATTGGTGCGGCCTCCGTTCCACGCTGGGCTGAATATCCCCAGCACCTGGCTGAACATATTGGTTTCAGCATATTTACCCAAATTGTTTCTAAAACATCAGACACAGAGGGCTCCTGTCATTCAGATAGCAAGCAAAGTCCCTGTCACTTACACTCAGACAATGTAGACTTGAAGTTCACCCACTGAAGCTCTGCATTGCCATTCATACCAACGACAGCCACGGAGAGCAGGGGAGAAATTAGGGAGGCAGGTTCACTGGTTCCAGCCTCCCACTTTATACATATTCTGTGGGTAAGTTTTGGTCTCTTCTTTTTCATCTCCTTTTAACTTCTCCAAGTCCCTTGCTTAGTGCTGTGTCCACAGCAATTGACAATCTCATTTCCTGAGGTCTTTTTAAACCCAGTCTCTTTATCTCCCTCTGTTTGGTTGAGGGATTAGAGCTTCCTAGCCTGAGTGTCAGTTTTGGAATGCAGGCTGAAGGTCAAGGGTGAAGAAACTGTTTCCGCCTCCTGCCTCCCATTTTTCCTTGGAGTATCCTCTTTGATTTACACGTCTGGAAACTCACCAAAGCCTTGGTATTGTACTGTAGCTGGAAAATGGCCCAGTTCCAGCCTTACTCTTTGCAAGAAATATTCTTTTCCTCTGTTCCTGCCATTTGCTGTAGAATTCATTATTATAATGCCTGTTTGCTTACATTTCTATATGGTGATAATAAGCTTTTCAGCCTTTAGGTTTTAAGGTTCCTGTCTACTGAAGGAAGGCCAAAGAAAGACAGAAGAAGATGGGCAGGGTGGAGGATCTTGCCATTGTCCTAGCTTCTCTGCGTTGATTCTGAACTCTTTTAACTCTTTGGGTCCTCCCCATCTCCCTTAAAAAATAAGGTTCCATGAATAAACCAGCCTGTCCTGCCAGCTCAGTGTCTGGTTGGTGTGTTGGAACTATGAGCAAAGTTCATCACTTGTTGTCCCTTCTAAGGTGGGGATGGTCCCGCCATTTTCCATGGCTGAGGGGAGACCTCCCTTCTGCCTCCCTAACCCCCACAAACTGGAATAGAGTACAGCCCTCACCCCTCTCCACACTTCCCTTTGGGCACAGCAGCCTTAGGGAATCAGATCTCATGTTTGAATATAGACACACTTATCCAAGGAATGGGTTGAAACTGTGTTTATTTTGAGGTTTTGAGTCAGAATCTGTGTGTTCTCGATGTCATTATGAGCCAGAGGGCTAATTTTTCGTAGCATTGTCACCCACTTGCTCTTTATATTCATTTCTTCATGGGTTCATTTGCCAATCCTGGTGCCTCATTGCCTACTGTTCTCCAGGCCATGTGCTAAGTTCTGACAAAAGCGGGTCACACATGGTGATTGAGAAGATCAAGAAGAAAGCTAGAAAGAGGCTCAAGCCTGTCCCATCACAATTTATAACTGGAAGACATAAGGCCAAATCATGTTTGGAGTGGTGAAAGGGTAAGGCAGTGTGGAGAGTCAAAAATTCCAATAAAGCATTTAAGCCCCCCAAAAAAATTAGTTGAAAGAGGTAGGAATGGGGTGGGTAGACTTTTGTGTACTCAAATCAGTGATGAGAGTGGAAAGAGGCTATTAAGGTACTAAGGGAGGGACAAGTTCAAACTGGGGCTGCGAAGGCAGATCCCGGCTGAAAGGCTTGGCCTTGGAGCCTCTTTGATAGAACGGGCAGAACCGAGGAAGGGTACACTGTGTGTTTTGTACTGCATACAAACCCACTTTCCCCCCATCCTATTCTGTGGTTGGGGAAGTCCACCACTAGGACATCTGAGACAGCGGGCAGAGCCTTCCTGTCATGGATTCTCACTTCACCCTGCTTCCCTCGAAGTCAGTGTTCTGGCTTGTGCCTTAGACTCAGCTAATCAAATCCAAATGCCTAAGACTTTGCATGGTGAGCAACAGATACAAAGAGCAGAGAAATGGAGAATACATTCTGGTGGCACAGCTATGACAAGAGAGCATTGGCTGCTGGAGGACCACGGTGGCCGTGGAATTATCAAGGTCCAGTGCCCACAGATCCATGGGGCAATGGTGGCAATGCTATCCTCTTTTGGAAAAAATATGATTTCAGGTGAATAAAATAAGTCACAAAGTAATGAAATAATAGCAAGGAAACCAGGCATGACAATCAGTCATTGAGTGAAGTTTGTCCTCCAGAAGGACATAAGGTAGAATCCCATTGTACTAAGGTTATGATACTTGCCCATTTATGGGACATGGCACTACCAAAAGCCCACTCTGGAGGATCATTTTCATGACAAACTGATTTTTTCCTAGTCCTACTATGTTGCAGATATCTTATATCCTCACGAGGCTCAGGATCTACTGCCCCCACTGGTATGTAACTGCTTTCTGTGACTGCTGATCTGCTCCCATGAAGAACCCCATCTGACCAGGCAGCACTCTTCTGGGTCCTTTGATGAAAGTATCCTCTTTCCTGGAGACCAGGACCTCTATATCCACAGAGTCTGAAGCTGCGGGCAAATGAAACACAACTTTCCTAAAGGACTCATTCTACTTTCACTCCTAGTTCTCTCAGCCATGCGTCCCACCTATTAGACACATGTTAGCATATAATGGACATTGGTTTAAAGTATATGACACAACATAAAGGATATCACCCCTATCTTCAAAGGGCATCGTCTTCAATCTGGTCTTCAGCTATACTCTCAAAAAGTTGCCCCATCACTCTATAAGGCTGACAACTTCTGGATAGTTTGCTATATTTTAGGACTAATGCTTTCCACAGATATGTGCTCATTACCATCTTCAAGATGTCCAGATGGTCCGACTGCTTTTGGATTGTATAATGACAGAGAATGGGGAAATTAACACAGCCCTGCAGCAACACTATGAGTGTGTACTATTATTTGTCCCATGAGATTACAAACTGTTTCTGATCTTCCCTTATGAGTATTGAAAAGCACACATTCATTAGATCAATGGCCACATGCATTCTATCTCAGACCATTTAATCTACTCTAGTAAAGATACTACATCTGGCCCAGCAGCTACAAATAAGACTGTGCTTGGTCAAGTTCGTGACAGTCCACAAATATCTATCATGAGCCATCTGGTTTTTGTACTAGTGAAGTAAATGGGATATGACAGTCCATTAAGAATTTGAGGGTGACACTAATACCTGCCATATACTTAGGGATGTTGTTTTTGATTCACTTTCTTAAAAGGATGAGCAATTTCAGGGACTTTCATTTGGCCCTTTCTTACTACCAGAGCTTTTACTAGTACTCTATAGGTTAATGTGAAAGCTCTACCAAACTGCAAAGTATGGCAATTTTGGTTATACTTTCAGGAATCAGGGAAATAGCAATGTGAGTCTGGGGGGTCCAATGAAAGTGGGCCAGGACTCCATTTATGACTTCACCTCCATAGTCCCTATTCCAATAGAAGCATCAGTGGCACTTTGGGTTCCTGGGTGTTAGTGTATACACCCTGTATTCTACAATGCTTGAGAGATTCAGTTATTTTTCTGTTCCCTTAGATAATTATACAATTATCTAAGTAAACAGCTGTAATTCTTTTTGTTATTGTTGTTGCTCTTGCTTGCTTGTTTTGGGGAAGGACTTGGAAAGCACTACTGTGTACACTTATTGTGCTATTGCAAGATTTTTTTTTTCATGAAGATTTCATCTTTCACTCAGTGATCTCTGCCTCTGGGAACTCCTCTGATCTGTACACGGGACAACCATAACTTTCCACTGGGACACCTGCCCTGAGCCTTCTGATCAGCCATTCTCAGAACTTTTTTGACTATGTATATTAAGCATTAGTCTCGTTGGTGTCCATCTATACTGTATCATCCCTAGGAACACCATGTTCTTTGAGATAATTCTAAGATCACTATTGATCATGCGCCCCTGACTGCCATTGCAATCTTGGTGTCCATTATGGCAAATAGGTTCATTCTGTTTCTGATAAGTGCAATCCTCTGGCCTCTTCTATTTCAGGCTCTTATCATCCTCATTGCTACCAGGGAACCAAATTCTGAAGCAGTATCTATCATCAGTCATGACCTACAGAGGAAAATTACTCCTCAGTCTTTGACTGCCTGTGGCTCTTTCACTGGAAAACAAACTATCCTCTGAGCCATCCCAAGGAACATGTTTGGTTGGCGTATTTTCTGGTATATTATATCTCATATAATAGACATATTCTACCACCCCAACTTCTCCAAGGTTTACAACTCCTTCCTCCATGCTTTTCCGTGATGTTTTCTGGCACCTTCCCTCATATAAAGGGGAAGTCCTTTTCTCAAGCTCCAAGAGTTACTCCAGCAACATGTGAGAACCAACATGTGGGACTTTTGCCAGCATATTAAATGTTGTGTGACTGAGAAGAGTCCCATATAACAAACTCCATTTTCCAACTTTATAGTCCTCCAACTTGGTCCAGCAGGTTCAAAGTTCATTCCCAGTCAACACGCTCTGGTCCTGATAGTACCCGTTAGCTTGGTCCTACAGCTCCTTTGGTATATAATCTCTTTCTTTGCTTAGCAGGATTGATACTTTTCATGTCCAGCTGAGATTTAACTCTAATTGTGGATCTAGTGGCCAGCAGGAAAGGTGAAAAGAGATTCTGATAAGGACAAGTATTATATAGTAAGGCACCTGCTTCATTTTAGATCTCTGCATAAGTTTGCAAGCAAGGGGGATTTCTACCCTTTAAAAAGAGGGGGGCTATTTCTGCAGACCCAGAAGCTTCAGGAGACCCTGGGGGTCAATGTTCCCATGTAATTCAGGTATCTCAAGTCTCTGGGTGCCACCATTTTTATATCCAATCACTTTTTCCTTGGGTACTTGCTAGGTTGATCATTCAGACTTTTCTAAAGTTATATCATTCTTAAAATTAAGCCTTGTGCCTTATTTTTAGCCAAGTCTGTCCTGTAGTTATAAAAAGTCCTTAAATACAGTCAAGTATGACCTATGGCTTTCACACCTTGCTTTATATTGTTGATTAATAGATCTGATTCCATTGTATTCCCTTCTTAATAAATCAGTGTTGCTTAGGAACAGCCACCTAATTCCACAGTCCTTATAATTGCTATTTCTTCTACATTTCTGGAGTGCCACAGTCATTGTACCGGGTAGCGCATTTCTTTCCCACTGTTCATCACAGGTAAGAGTCTCAGCCATCACAATGTTTGAATATGTCAGGAATGACCTATACTTCACCTAATTTCAGTAATGGGGTCCTCTTTGCCACTCAGCCAGCAAAAGACCCAATTTGGGAATTCCATCCTAAGGACTTCCTAAAACCACCACTTCCGGTACCAACAATCATAGGCTTAGTTTCTAGAAGCAGAGCCTTCCCTAGAAACAGAACACTCCACCAAGTGGAAGGTATTCATACTCTGGTGACTTGTTGTAGAAAGACTCGTCAGAGTAGATGTGAGGGAAGCAGGATAGGGAAGGTGAAAAGCTAAGCAGATGATTAGCTTCAGTTTGACAACTAGCTTCAGTTTGATCTCATAGCAAAGCTTTGGAAAAAAATTTACACCCTAGAGTTATCCTCACATCAAGGCAGTGGGCCAGCTTTTTGTTACCTTATACCAATTAGACTTCGGCTCTGGTCTTCTTCCTGAGGGAAAGGGCTGGTTTTTCTTGGCTGAGGCAAATTCTATGAAGGACTCAGCACGGATGTGCCAGCTTAAGTGGGGAGTAGATGGAAGGGAAGCAAGGTCAGCAGAGTTTTTCTAAAAGGTTGATGACATAACAGTGTATTTGTTGTGGAATGACTAAGTAGAAGGTGAAAATGTAAAGATAAGTGAGAGAGCATTGCTGTAACTGAGTGGGTAAGTGGGAATATGGTCCAGTTTAAAAATGAATGAGTTTGTCTAAGTTAGAACTATGATGTCTCATCCTAACTAATAAAAGTGTAATATTAAAATTAACCCTTTCTTTGGGACGCCTAAGCCACGCTCACCAGCCAATCAGAGTGACTGTATGGAAATTAGCCTAGCCAAGATGGCGGAGGCTGCAGCCCCAGAGAAGCCGCACACCCGGGCTCCCTCCCTGGGAAGGCATCGGGTGCCCTGGGCCAGCCAATGCCTTCCCAGGCAGAAGCCCGGGTGACCATGGCCACCCTATCGCTTCCCAGGTGGATGGCTCGAGGGTCAATGGGAGCTGTGGCCAGCCTGAAAACTGCTCTCAGCCCCTCACCCAGGCTTGCCACACCCCCATGGGGTGAGGGTTCCCACTGGGGAGCTTGGCCAGCCTGCAAACAGACATCGGCCCCTCACCCAGGCAGGCCAGGCACACCAGCAGGTGGACATCCCCAGAGGGACCCCAGACTGCAAGAGGGCACAGGCCGGGCTTAGGGACCACCACCCCCCCTCAGTGCATAAATTTTTGTGCACTGGGCCCCTAGTCCATAATAACAACAGAGAAGAAATGTCTGCAGAGGCTACAGTAAAGTGTGTTCTGCTCCAGGTGAGTGTTCCACACACAGGGTTACATAGCAGATGTGTTGACCCTGAGTGGTGCTGGTCAGAATGGGAAGAAGTCCTTCGGACAGAAGCCACATTTGATCTACATGTTAGAGAGCAGCAAGCGGCATTGTTTAGAATTCAGGGATGGGGAACGGTTTTTCTGCCAAAAGCCATTTGGATATTTATAACATCATTCACTTACTATAATCCACTTACTATAAATTTATGTTGCTATGGAAAAAGCTCCTAGATTTGTTGGATTTGAGTCCTGCTTGTGGTTGCCTTGGCAGGGCCAACAGACCTATTTGGCTCATAGGTCAGATGTTCCCCACCTCTGGAGAGATCAGAGAAAAGTTTACATGTTTGCAGTTTTCTCTTCTGAGGCATTTGTGTTACTTTCCAAATTAAAGCAGCTCCTCTGGAAAATATTCCACAACATCCTCATAATCAAGGGAAACAAGAAATCGTTATCTATTCAAGACCTACTATGTGCTGAAATAGCAAGTCAAACTCACACCATTGGGCACAGAGGACTGAATTTCCTACTGGAAATCACAAGAAACAACAGAAAGCACTTCATGACATGAGGAGCTTTTATCAAGCTGCCTGCGCAGGAACAAAAGTTCTTGACAAGTCTTTTCAGTCAAATACACAATATCTTTCCAATACACCCTACATTTATTCTGGTGGACATTGTGTATTAGTGATCAATATCTTTACTTTGTTTGGCTGACTATCTCTGCCTTCTAATTGTCAGTGTGTGCCATGTTAGTGACCAACCCATTATTGCACCATATTTCTATATTCTTGTGCTTTGTGCTACTCCACATAGTCACACATGACATGCACACATGACATGACATCAAAGTAATTGAGATGAAAATGTTTTGTTGATGATGATGACAGTGGGGCTGAGGGTCATCATGTGTGTTCTCAGTGAGCCTAAAATGGTAGTCAGCACATGGTAGCCCTTTAATTTGTTGTTTGGATGGATGGTAACATAACTGTAGAGTCCTCAGATATAGCAGGTCCTGGAATAATGTTGTTTCATTTAACATCACTTCAATATAACTTCGAAGAGATGCTGTAGGACTTAACTCATTTGCATCAGTTAGCCTACGGTCAAATTAGTTTTATTATGTGCTATTTTGCTTAAAGTTATAGAATCTGTCAGTGTTAATTGAGGGCTTACTATACTGTTACCCCTCTCTCGGATATGCTTTTATAAATGTAGAAAAACAACAATTTGTTATTCAGCTGTTAGCAAAGTTATCTTGTCTTTCTTTACAGGTTATTATGTTGTCAAGGGTTGAGGCCACTCTTTCCTGTTAGCAGAAGAATTGTGGTGCTGGGAAAGGGACATGGATTTAGAATTTGAAGACTGACTCATCTTAAAATAGAATTCAGTTACCCCCTAGTGGTGTTATCTTGGGCCAGTCACTTAACCTCTCTCAGTCCTTCTCCACATCTACAAAAAGCATAATGATAACACGCTCTATTATATGGGATGCTGGCAAGGATTACACGTGATAATGCATTAGAAAGTGATTTGTGTGCTAAAAGCAACACGGAAATTTGAGCTGCTATTCTTCTCTTTGACGTAGGGAATACTAGCTATCCTTTCATTGTGAATTCATGGGAGCTTAGCTTCTCAGATATCTTTACATTTCTGCCTAGAAAACAGAAAGATACGTAAATGCTGCTAAGCCATAGGAAAGTAAGTAGAATAATGACAACCTTCATCTCTGGGGAGCTGAACAGCTTACACAGTGCATTCCCACGTGCTCTCCCAGTCAGTCCTCAAGACAGGCCCAGGCACCGATGTTCAAGTGTCCTCATCATTGCAGTGGACCTGTGCCCCTGCCAGAATTCACGTGGGAACAGAGCAGTCCCTGTTTCTAAATTCCCTGTGCAGAAAGTGGAACACAGGACGGAATCCAAGGTGCCAGGGCTACAGATCCGCTTTCTGGTCATTGGTGGCACCAAACTGTGATGGTTAATTTGATGTGTCAACTAGACTGGGATATGAGCATCCAGACATTTAGTTGAACATTATTCTGGGTATGTCTATGAAGCTGTTTCTAGGAGAGCTTAACATTTGAATTGGTAGACTAAGTAAAGCAAGTTGTCCTCCCTAATGTGGTGGCCCTCAGCCAATGCATTGAAGATCTGGGTAGAATCAAATCTGAGAATGTGGAGTTAAAACTTCACTCACTTGACTGCTTTGAGCTAAGAGATTGGCTCTTCTTGTGTCTCTAGCTTGCTGGCTTTTGGACTGGAACTTACACCACTGCTTTTTTGGTTCTCAGGCCTCTAGATTTTTTAAGTCAGCAAGTTCTCCAAGATCTGGTTCCTTCTATTGAAGGAAAATGGTATTAGATACCAAAACCTGAGTGATAAGTGTGCTAGTTGCTATTGGAGTATTGTTACTTTAGGCCTTCTCTGCTGATAGAGCAAGGGAATATATGTGTATATATTAATTCATGTACATATAGACATCTATATACAGGGTATCCCAAAAAATGTATACATACTTTGAATAGTTATTAATTCCAATGGGTTAAATCTGAAAAGAAAAAAAATCAATTGAGGTATCACTTATTAAAGTGTGTATACATTTGTTTGGGACACCCTATATATTTCTATATGTTACTATTATATCTATATTAAGCCAAACATGAATTCCCACTTGTGTCTCCCACTCTAATTCATTGTAAGAATCATTCTAACCTTTCCCAGGCTTATCTGCACCATTATACTCCAACAGAGCGATAACCACCAATTGCCATCCACTTACTTCATTATTGAACTCCAGTATATGAGTAGCAATAGCAGAATTGCTAACTTGTGAACAAAAACTTTATCAACTAGAGTACAATGGTAGCTGAATGGGGAGCATGGGTGAATGATTGCCCATAGAGGAGTCCCACTCTGGCAAGATATGGTGAGCCTCATCTCAACAACCATTGCTCTCAGTGGCTGGGCCTGTTTGTGGGGTCCATGGCCTGAGGCTCAGAGCTGAAGCAGACCCTGAAGGTGCCTCCAGCTGGAGACTGTCAGTTGCTTGCACTTCCCATGGCAGGTTCTTTCTTCAAAGGGACAGTGTGCCTCCATGGTTGACACAAAGGGCAAAGTGCCCAAGTCTGGGCTTCAGGACTAGGACAGCAAGAGCAATTCCAGCTGCCACCAGCTTGAGCTTCGGATTTCACCACACCCAGCTGGCCTTGTATAGAATCTGCTCAGGACCTTGACTGCCAGCACGCACCCTAGCTTTTCAAGCAAGCTGGTCTCTTCACTCACTCACCAAGGTCCCCTTGGCAGGGTCTTGCACACAATTCCTTTTGCTTCCAGAATTCCTTTTGTTGTCCCTTGCTCACTGTTAATGGATATACAGGTTTGGAGCCAGTGACTTTCTACTGTTTCTGTTCCTTGACCTTGAAAACTGATATCTGAGTGAGGCACCTTAGTTTCACATTGGCCCTGATGTAGTCTCACTCCATCTCTTCCTTCATTTGGAGCTCCACCTAGGAACTGAAGGTGGGCACAACTTACTGCAGCGTCCTGAAGGGACCCTCCTTGTTGGCTTTGAAAGGCTGAGGAAGCAAGGATTGGTAAGAGATCCAAATTGTGTAGCATTTTTCTCATGATGCCTTGAAGCGTGGAATGTTAGGACAGCTGAGGGCTTCTATGGAAACTGAGCAAAGAACATTGACACAAGTCATCCTTGGTGCAAAGGGAGAGAGGGCTAGAATATTTTCTCCAGTGTTCTCCTGAACGATCTTCATAGAAATCATTCCTTCCAAGATGCCATGCAGGTAGAGTACTAGCCATCGAAGGGCCAATCCCTCACTTGGAAAGTCAGCACTGTCATATTTTAAAGGCCCTGAGAAGTGTTGTAATAAAGATTGTTTAATCCTGTGCTTGCCAAACATAAAGGACCATGGGAATGCTTCTTTTGTTTTCTTCCCTCCTCCCTCTCTCCCTGCCTCCTCCTCTCTTCCTTTTTTACTTCTCCTAAAATACCAATGGACTATACTTTTTAAATATACACTTTGGGTAATGTGTCTTTATCAACATAGCTCAAGCACAATAGCGAATGAGAGGTGGGTCTCATACCATTGTGCACTGACCAGCAACGGACCTTGAACCCCTGGTTGAGAAGGCACAAATCAACAGACTGTGTGTCACCATTGAAAAGAGCATGAGGGAAGGTCACCCAGACAGATGTTCCACATTATTAGTTGAGTTGGATGAACTCATTATCCCTAATGAGAATGAATTTATGTCTTTTTGACATAAATTTACCAGTAAAAATGTACATCTAAGTAATAGAATGGTCCCTTTGCACATAGTTCTACAATCTTTCAACATGTTTCCATGATAAATGACTTTACTTAATTGGCACCTTCTGTCATTCTGGTGACATTTTGCCTACTGATCATATAACTAGCTCTTGATTATCGATGCTTTACAACCGAATCACAAGGTAGACATTCCAAAACATTGCACGGCATTTAAATCATTTATATGTAATTTTCTAGCATAGTCATTCCTTCTGCAAACATTAGGAGCCTACTGAGGTCATAGTTTTGTGTTCAGTCAGAAAAACAGAGGATGGAACGAAACCAATTTCACTTCCTTAACAGAAATTTTGAGACGTGTGTGCCTTCTGCATGCAAAGTTGTGCTTTTCTCCATTCCTTGGGCATTTATGCAGCAAGCATTATTATCTTCATTCTGCAAATGTGGAATCTGAGACTTAGAAAGACTAAACTCTTCGTCATTTGTCTGTGAAGTTAAATTTGAGGGAAAATATAAGATGCTTGATATAGGCTCCACATTTAAATAAGGAGATTTTATATTGCTTGAATCAGACTTTATAAATCACGGTGCTGCCCAAATGGTGACTTTAAATAAACAAGGGATGCCCAAACCTCCTGCCAACCAATGTATGAATCCTTGACAGCTCTTCATCTCAGCAGTGCCGTAATTTAAGAATTTTATGATTCTGGCCAAATATTCTTTGTGGCTAAATTTTGTCTTCTTTTGGCAGTCCAGAGCAGTGGCTGTCTATCTTTCTAGAGAAAACAGCACTTGAACCTTGTCTTTAATTAAAGTAATGCACAGATCTATATATATAAAAGCCTAAGCAACCATTACAACTGGACGACCAAATGACCGACCAGTAGCTATGACATGCACTGATCACCAGGGGGCAGACACTCAATGCAGGAGCTTCCCCCTGGTGGTCAGTATGCTCCCACCACCAATCTCCTGTGGCTGGCCAACCTCCTATGGTCCCTGCCCCTGGCCAGAGGGTTCCAATCAGCCTCGATCAGGACTGGGTGAGACGACCTCAATTGGCCCTGATCAGCCCTGATTGCCCCCTATCGTCTTTGATCACCAGCCAGCCTGTGCATGAATTCATGCACCGGGCCTCTAGTGCTTATATAATACTAGAGGCCTGGTGCATGAAATTCATGCACAGGGTGTGTGTGGGGTGGTCCCCTCAGCCCAGCCAGCACCCTCTCCAATCTGGGACTCCTGAGATCTCCCTGGGGATAGGGCCTGAGCCAGCAGTCTGACATTCTTCTCACAATTTGGGACCGCTGGCTCATAACTGCTCACTTGCCTGCATGCCTGATCACCCCTAACTGCCCCCTGCTGGCCTGGTCACTCCCAACTGCTATCCCTCCACTGGCCTGGACACCCTTCACTGCCCCTCCCACCCCTCACCAGCCTGGTCACCCCATGCAGCATGCTGCTCGGTCATTTGGTCGCCCCTCACTAACTTCCCTGCCAGCCTGGTTTCTCCACACAGCCTGCTGCTCGGTCATTTGGTCACTCCTCACTAACCACCCTGCTGGCCTGGTTGCCCCATGCAGCCTGTTCAGTCGTTTGCTCGGTTGTGATGGTCATGTAGGCTTTTATATATTTAGATATCAACAGCTCTAGGAGAGACCTCTTAGCCCCTTCTCTCCAGCCTCTCCTTGCCCTTGGCTGTGGTGGCTCTATCATATCAATTTAAAGGAGAGTAGAACCATTAATCTGAACGTAAAAGGGGGCCAGGAACCTGGCCGTAATCTGTAATTAAATAGCAAAGTTTTATTAGATATAGGTTATTTCACCTTCTATTAGGTATAGCTTATTATTATTATAGATCATTATAAGTTATATTATATTATATGTAATATAATCCTATATAATAAAAGGGTAATATGAAAATTGACCCTAACAGCAGAACGACTGGGAATGACTGGTTGCTATGACACACACTGACCATCAGGGGGCAAGTGCTCAATGCAGGAGCTGCCCCCTAGTGGTCAGTGCACTCCCACAGCGGGAGCTCTGCTCAGCCACAAGCCAAGGCTGACAGTTGCCTCCTCAGCAGCACTAGGGATGTTCAACTGCAGCTTAGACCTGCTCCCCGCTGGCAAGTAGACATCCCCTGAAGGCTCCCAGGCTGCCAGAGAAATGTCTGACTACCAGCTTAGGCCCAATCTCCCTGGAAGAGGGCCTAAACCAGCAGGTGAACATCCCCCAGGGGGTCCCAGACACTGAGAGGTCACAGCCTGGGCTGAGGGGAACCCCCCCGCCCCAAGTGCACAAATTTTTGTGTACCAAGCCTCTAGTCATATATAATATATATTAGATTCTAAGTCACAGATTATTGCAGATTTTTATTAAATATCGGTTATTATATAAATTTTATCAGATATAGGTTGGATGTAGAATTTCATTAGACTATAGATTTTTTATTTATTTGCTAGGGGACCAGTGCACAAATCCATGCACCGTGAAAGAAACTGTGAGCCTTCAAGGCTATAGTGGGCACAGGGGTGGGTATTGGCCCATATCTCCGCACCCCTGCCTGGACCTTTCCACCACAGCCCTTGGTCCCCTGTCTGCCATCAGCCCTGCTCCCGCTGCCACCAATGCTCCCATGTGCATGGGAGCAAAGAACTTTCAGTAACCACCAAAGGCTCACCCCAATACCAGTGACCAGCATCCCATCTTGTTCTGGTGTCCCTGCTCACCTGGTCCACCATCCCACTGTGGCCAATGTCCACCATGTTCCATGCTCTACCACCTTCTGCCAACACCTGCCATATTCCATCTGCGTCCCCTTGTGGTCAGTGCATGTTATAGTGACTGGTTGTTTGGTTGTCCTGCCGTTCAGTCTATTTGCATATTCGGGTTTTATATATACAGATTTTTGGAGATTATAGTTTTTTGGGGGATCCTTGTGTCTGGACTAATTCATTAGAATACAGGCAGATTAATGTTCCCTTCACTAAGGCACCACTTGGTGCCAATTTTGTCCCCATGCCCCTCTGCAGAATGCTCTGGTAGGCAGTTTGGACAGTGCTGGTCCAGGTGTAGAGCCTGGCACTCAGCATTTGAAGAGGAGCATCCTGGGATCTTGGCAAGCCCCTCCCTTCCGCTGGACACATTCTCTGCAGACACAAGATGATTCAGTGATTTGCCCCCACTAGTCCTGTCCACCAGGGTTTTCTGAAGACTAATGGAATCAAGTCCAGAAAGCTTCCCTGTTCTTTGGGAAACAGGGAGATGGAGGAAAGAAAAAAGAAAATATACTGTTCCATGAAATCCCTAGGCCTGGCCACACTGGGACAACATTCCTAAGCTTACTCATGGACTGTGATCGACTGGTGTGCAGACTGGGGCCTGGCTGGTGGAAAATGGCTACAGTGGCTGTGACTTTTTTGTGGCATTGAGCCTTTGGCTCACTTATTTACAAAAGGACTCGGAGCCTCCCGTGCTTCCTTCTGCAGCAGGAAAGAATGGAACATGATTGACAGTTTTGCCTTTCTCTTTGCAGCTCTTATATCTTCCTACTGAAACAAAGCCAATGGAGATATTCTGTGGGGCAGGAAGCAGGGAGGCAGAGGAGGTGCGGTCATGTGACCGGCAGCTGAGCTCCCATCCTTGACACAGGCTTAGGCCATGATCCGACATAAGACAGGGATTGGGGACTTACTGTATAGAGAAAACCTCTTCTAAATGCTCAAACTCTCTGGCTCTCACCGCAGGCTTGAAGGATTTGACTGTGAATACTTCTGGAATCCTCCCCTCCTGGTTCTTGATTAACCATTGAATGCCAGTGAGTGTGTATTTCAGCGATAAGTGGTCCCATTCATATTTTCACCTGCACATCTACCACCCACTCAGATTATCTGTTGGGGATGCCAAGCCATCCATGTGTCCTTGATAAATCACTCATCTGAGCATATGGGGGTGACATAAATACTTCCATTTGTGCTGTGTTGACTATATCAGTGCTCCCTGGCAAAGAGGTAAGAGCCATAGACAAAGAGCACACAGGATTCCCAGGAGGTGATGTGGAGAAGCCTGTGGCAGGTCAAGGAAGCCTTCTGAGAGTATGGCTTCTGAGATGAGGGTTTTCTTCTCCAGTGGGAGCCGCAGAGAGAGCCTCACAGGTAGTAGAGACAAAGTGTGCAGAGACACATCAGCTGGAGGGGTTTTGTAGGTGGCCAATAGCATGAGTAGTTCTGGGACTATCTTTACCCACCAGAGCTTACTGACCAGTCTAAGTTTTCACATGTATGTGTGGGAGGCAATGGAGAAATGGCTGGAGGAAGGTGACACTGGGAAGGTGAGTAGGAACCTGAGTAATGGCAGCCTTTTTGGTGCATAGGAGCCAAACCTTTCCCTAAGGACACAGGTGGCCACTGAAAAATATTAGGCAGACATGACCCTGCCACCCTCAGGTTTTGAGACTCAAGGACCAGTCCAGCTTTCCAAGTCTTTGGTTCTAACCCATGGAAATGGATCTACTTTCTGTTTGATGCATATCCTTCATCCATCCCTTTCCCATGATGCATCAAGATCTTCCAGGAGTTAGTGCTAAGATTAGGACAACTGCTAAATTGATGTGGCTAACAGACTCCTGGAACAGCATTGTCCTCATGTGATCAGAAAACAAACATATAGTGCCTCAAGTCTCTATAAATACCTGCTTGCAGCTAATGAAGACATGGAAAATAGTCTCCAGATAAGGATGTAGTTTCAGAAATAATTTGAAAATATTCCTGATTTACAAGTGGTGATTTTCAGCATTAACTTTCTGAGGTCTTGGAACCAAATATTAGGGGACTTCTCCGCATGGGGCTAATGCTGTTCTGGAATGCATTAGACTTCAGAGGCCAGAGAGAGCTCAGTTATCCCTCTGATCCCTGGGATTTATGATATTCTTAATCAGGAAGAAGGATCTGCAAGATTTCTTCCAATTCCAAATGAAGGCGAAATTTATGTGCAGTTGGGTGAGTTGGTCATCTCTTTCTAGAACAAGCCATTTCATTTCCAGCTTTTATTTAAAGTTAGGGTTGATTTATTTCCCTGGTTAAAGGCCACACAGTTGGTCCTGAATTAAGGTGTATGAGAGATGTTTATTAGACTGTAGCACGAGCCTGATGGTGTGCCTGCCTCCAGTGGGCCCCACTGTCCTATCCCCCATCAATTGCCAGGCTGCCCAGAGGTGCCACTCAAAGGCAATGCCAGTCCCAAGTCAATAATAAGGGCAAATTAATTCAACCTTTACCAAAGCCTCTCCAAAAATTCCAGGAAGGATCCTAACCTCACTCCCTGTAAAATGTTTGGAACCTACATTTTCCATCTTTGCCATATAGATTTTTCTGGTATATTCCACCCCCAACCTCTGCTTCTCTGAGCTCCCCATAACATATGATCACTGTCTTCTCTCTTCCCCTTCCTTCTTTCAGCTTCATTCTTTCTTAGGTCAGCCCTAATTGTCCCCCACCTGTCATTATCTGGATGGAGCAAGACAGAAGAGCCAGGAGTGAACTTCATCAGAATCTTTCTCCTTCCACAAGAGGGTGTTGGGAAGGTCAGGAGGAATGCTGAGTTCTGAGCACAGGCCTCATCAGGCCTTGTGACTTCTGTGCTGTCTGAGAACTCTGTCATGGTCTTAAGGACAGGCCAGGAAGCCTATGGGGGCGGGATTGGGGGAGGGAGAGAGTCATGAGCACAAAAAAGTCAGCCACTGCAGCCATTTTCCACAGGCTCCAGTATACACACCAGCCGATCACAGTCCATGGGTAAGCTCAGCAAAGGTAAACGGAGTCTGGTCCAGGTCAACAGCAAAGGTAGGCAGAGCTTGGTCTAGGTCAACAGAACCTCCCAGCAAAGGTAAATAGAGTCTGATCCAGGTCAACAGAACCTCCCACCTGTCCAACAGAATTCTGAGAATCAATACGTGATGATTGTGTTAAGCCACTGAGTTTTGGGGTGGATTTTTGTTATGCAGCAGTATTATGGCAATAGATAGCTGATGACTGTTTTCTACTGTCTCAAATGCATTATGATTTAGGTCAAGGTCTAACTTCAATCTCACCTAATCCCAAGAGATATATTTACCTACCTGAGCCTGCATAATTTTTCTCTGTCGATTCCTTTACTGTACAAGTGAATATCCATCTTAGCTTTGTGTTGTGGCTTTTTCTATTTTTTTCTTGTACATACAAGATTCATTATTGTAAGGGTGGAAAAATATCCCCTTCTTCTCTTCTAGGTTGTTTTGCTGGCCTAATAATTAAATTGACATCAGATAGATAACAGGAGAAAAGGAAATTTAATGTCATTTATATGAGAGCCCCGCAATAAAATGAAACTCAAAGAAGTGCCAAAGCAGGAAGCTCTTGCACCTTTTAGACAAACACAACAATAACAACAAACCACCACCAGTGAAATAGCCAATCTGTGGGGAATTGACAGAACAAAGGGGCTTGGGGTTGGGGTAGTAAATTAGTGAAGAAGCAAACAAGGCTTGCTTATCCAGCCTTCTCAGCACTAAATTCTCTCTCTGGTGATAAGCACACCTCTCCTTTCCTGGTACAGGAAGGGTGCCTTTCACCTAAGAGATTTATCTCTTGCTTTCAGGGAGGGCGGGGGGGTGGGGGGAGAGGAGGGGGACAAAGGAAAATCAGAGTATCCTCGCTCGGATGTTTCTCAAGTGATTTTGAATCAAAATAATCAAAACATCAAAGTGGCATATTTTGGGGTGGTATATTCTGTGCCCCTTCACTATGTTATCTCGCTATGCTGCTCCTACTAAAATATGTCCCATTGCAATGTTCCTTGATGTGACATCCCCATGACCCACAGGAATAAAAAACGTTTTAACTGTCTACACAAATCAATAATATCAATTGTTAAAACTAACTCATACATTTTGTTCTGTGGCATTGTGAAGTTGTCAAAATTTTTGACAAAAGAGAAACAAAAAGCAAAGAAAACCATTGCGTGCTACCCAAGCAGGGAAGTGATTCACCACTAGGTGGTCATGGTCCCCCCCCACCTCTCCCTCCTCCTCTGTGTGTGGGAAATCTGATTTCTCTACTAGATCCCAAGCTTCCAGATGTCAGCATCCTTTCTGTCTTTCTTTTGCATTTCTCTTAAGGGACACCAAGAACATAGGCAATCATAAATGACTGCTGATGACTGTTTGGTGGATCCTTAAATGGGGTAGAAACACCCCTCTTGCCACAGTTGATGTATATTTCGCATTTCTTGCCTGCTTTGTCCTCTTCTTCTCTTTTGTCCTTGATTACTGCCCAGAAGATTCCTCCACCTCAACCCCAGAGAGTTTATTTCATTTCCTAATTATTTTCCTTGCTGAGAACTTTCTTGTCTTGCTGTATCTAACCCAAATTTCTTCTCTGTAGCTTCAGGTCATTGCTCCTTAGTCTAAATCCTGTGAAAGGAAAACTAATTCCCTTGATTAATTTACATTGTAATCTCAAAGCTGTTTATACATCACAATTTCTGTTTCCCCCAGAGTCTCTTTTTGCTAGATTAGAGGAATAAGATTTCTCTCTCTCCATTTCTTCTCTTACCTAATTTTTTGTTTATAAATCTCTAAGGTCTTTCTAGGTGCTGTATTGTGGTATAATGTTTTTATTTCTGGGCTGATATATAATAATTGCTCTCATTTATTTAATATTTACTCTATGCGCTAAGCAGTGGAGAAAACATGTTTACACAAATCATTTTGTTTGACTCTCAGAATGTGGTGAATCTTGTCATTAATTCTACTTAATCCATGAAGAAATGAAAGTCCAGAGTGGTTAGGTAACTTTCAAAAGCTCACACAGCTGATTAGAGACAGAGTTAGGGCTTGAACTCTGGTCTTAGTCTTTTCACCCTAAGTGTGAACTCTTAATAATCTATTTAAATACGGCCAGTGCACAGTCTTCTCAATGGTTCTCATTAGGTTATCTAAATGACATCGTATTCTCATTTTCAGTTATTTTGTTTTCACATGCTTGCAGAAATAAGTACTTTTGAAGAGTCAAATGATGCAGGTTTGAATATCAGTTTGGCAAATACTGACACTATGATCTTGGACAGGTTGTTTGCTGATCTGTGAAATGAGAGAGTAATCTTTCTCATTGTGATGCTCAGAGAAGATAATATAAGTGATGGTTCAGTGTAAAGTCTGAGTCATTTTACCCATCAGAAAAATCTGTTTTATTGCTCTGAAAGGTTTCTTTTTCTACCATTAACTGACCTATTTTTATTACTACTTTCATTAATTTTTGAAAGTGAGAAATTGAAGAATTGGGAGCTTGATAAATCCCTCTTGAAACAGTCCATGGTTGGAGGGTGCAGCAGCCTAATCTGAACTTGGCTGTTCTCTCTACCTGAGGCCCTCCTTCCCTAGCCTCTACCCTCATCAAGTTGGCTCTTACTGGTCCTTTAAGTTCCATTTGGATGTCTCTTCCCCAGAGTACACTCCCTGATCTGCCCGAGCAATCTCTGTCTCTTCTAGGATATGCTGGTACCCACCTCGGCTGTCCTTTAATACTCTCTGTATATAGTTACCCCTGCATTCTAAGTTTCTGTTAATTTGTCTCTATCAGAATAAGACCAACTCAAATGGGTTTAAATAATGAGAAAATACCTAGACCCTTCCTTTTTGGAAGGAGAAAGATGATTAGCTTTCTGACTGATCTAATCTGGAGGCTTCTGCTCAGTTTCTCTGTGATACTGTTGAAACTGATGTTCTTTAGGTGTCTGTTTCATTTTTGAGTTGTACACACGATGTTTCCAACTTGAAAATGCAATGATTTATTACATCTAATGGTCAGAGAGAGACAGCAAACTCTCCCTTTTTATCTCATTGACCTCTTTGAGGTCAAGTGTTTGTTTTTGAATCTGTCTTGCTAATTGGGAAGGCCATGTGCTTACTGGCTCAGGCCTGGGTTGCTGCACTAATCACTCACTCCCCTCTTCCCTTAGTTCTCAAGCTAGGAGTGGGGTTGACTTGTCTTGGGGACCATGGGTAGCACAGGGCAGGTAACTGAACAATAGTGGGGGTCCGTTAGGAAGGAGATAGGGACTATAGATGCTTTGTAAGCCATCAGCAGTGTCTTATGCAGTGCTTCAATTCATCATTAGATGGAGCTCTTTGAAGACAGTGATGTGGCTCCTTTCATCTTTGTACCTCCCCCTTTCCTTCCCCCTTCTACCCCCTAGAGGAGAGCCACACTGAGCTCAGTGCCTAACCTATAGTAGACATCCAGGAAAAATCTGTTGAATGATTGAACTACAATGAAATTAATATATAATTTAGTTAGAAGGAAAACAACCACACTTTGACCAAATGCAGAAAATCAGTGTCTACTTCACAGCATTTTATTCCCTACCCACATAGCTGAGCTTGCCCTTTGTTATTCCAGATGATTTATGTCCACTAAATTAAAGAAATGCCATTATTAATGGTTAAAATGAAGTAGGTACCTAGAGGACAAAAGTTCAAAGGGCAATGAGTGCCACTGAAAATGCAGACTGATGGACAGCTAATGAAAAGCATATGGAGCTATGGTCTCCACCTTCTGCTGGGTGCTGTTAATGCCAATCGCTCAATTTAAACACTGAGGCAGAAATTCACTGGGTTCAGAGAATATCCAAATGTTCCGAAGCTGTTGAATGCATAATTCCTAGGAACTTTAATCACTGTACTCAAAGTCCCTTAGGGGCAAAACCATTTAGACTTAATTAAAATTACTCTGGCAGTATGCTTCAAGCCTTGGGCCCACAGGATGGTGGTGGGGATCTGTGCTGATCCCTTGTGGGGAGCCACCTTCTTCTTCGGGCAAACTTTAGTTATAAGGGACAAGAACCCAACAAGTTAAGATTCCGAAGCTGCTCTCAGAGTTAAAGGAAGGCCCCAAATCCAGGCATTGGGAAGAAGGACAAATCTGGGCACCTCATGAACTAAACTGAGGAATCTGAACTTCACTGAGATCCACTCTCTCGCACTCTCCTTTTTCCTTCTCTCTGCTACTGGGTGTGATCTTTCCCAATGTTTTCTATACAAGGCTGGCATCCTGGCATCTGTATCTCTTCTCAGTCTGACCTACAGAGAGGAAAAAACCTGCAAGAAGTATTCTATTTGGTCCGAACCTGGGTGATATCAACACAATCTAGAACCATTAGTGGCTGTGGGTTAAGGTCCAATTGTTGGGCCAGCTGGGATTAGAGATCTACCTTTAGACCATTTGATGTGTCCAGGGTGCTAAGTTCATGAATCTACCTTTGCATCATTTGCTGGTCATATGAGGAAGTAACACAGACTCTGGAGCTACTTTTCAAGGTCACAGCTACATGACCTTGAACAATTTATTTAACCCTTTGTTCCCAATCTATTACTTATAAAAAAAATGGAGATATCCTATGTAATAAAAGGCTAATATGCAAATTGACCCAACAACAGAACAATTGGTTGCTATGATGCTCACTGACCACCAAGGGGCAGATGCTCAGTGCAGGAGCTGCCCCCTGGTGGTCAGTGCACTCCCACAGGGGGAACATGACTCAGTCAGAAGCCGGGCTCACAGCAGTGGCAACACTAAGGATGTCCAACCGATGGCTTAGGCCCGCTCTCCACCTAAGCCATCAGTCGGACATCCCTCGAGGGCTCCTGGACTGCAAGAGGGTGCAGGCCTGGCTGAGGGGAGCCTCTCCTTAAGTGCATGAATTTTGTGCACCAGGCCTCTAATAACAATAATATGAGTACTATGATATATCTATATTATGCATATTAAAACTAAACATGGTATGCATATGTATAATGTTCATTTGTTCCCACAATGTCAAACATCCATACTATTATCATGCAAATTGCTTAGAACAGAGGCTGACACATGTAAGTAATGTATAAATGTAATAGCTTATGAGCTATGAACTGAGGTGGGGCTGGGAGGAGTGATTCTCAAAAGAAGTAGGAGATTGGGGCAGCTACTTAACCTTGATGTTTCTTCTAAATGCATCTGTTGAAACTGTGGCCCAGATGGGTAGCCCTGTCCCTTGGGCTCAGCTACCTGCTAGTAAATTCCTCAGACACTGGCAGGATTTGAATCCAGGAAGGTTCTGTTCTGGGTCACCTGAACCACTCTACTAGGGCATTTTAAATCCTTCTGATTAAAGTGCGGGGCTGCACCTGCATGGAAAGTCAAGAGTCCTCTCTATTCTTCGCATGTCATTGTAGTTATTAGCTCAACAAATGCAGCCCTAGGTTTTTAAAAAAGCTCTTAATTCTCCAAATGGTGCCTCAATGTATAATGAGGAGGGCCTTCTTGCTTCCTATCCTTAGGCTAAAAGGTCAGGATTAAGGACACCATAAAAATACCTTGCTTTGCGTAGTTTGTTAGACTTAGGAATCATTGTACCAGGGGTCATGATGCTGTGGCTTCAGTCATATTCCTTACATGTACTTCAGACAGGATTGGAAGGACAGGTTGACTCAACAAGCACATATACCTGATATGACATGATACCATTAGTTGGTATCAGCCCATTTCTATTTTTTTCCAGAGTGAGTGGCTGAGAGTGAGTCTCCTGGCCCCAAGGACTGAGTCATTCTGAGCTGATATCATCTTCAGTGGTTTCCACAGCTCTCACAGTGAAATTGGCCATCCTTATGAGGGTCTATAAGTCTCCTGATCATCACTGTCTAATATGGTGGAACTTAACGTCATGTCATTATTTAATTTAATTTAAATTACAAGTTGAGTCGCCCAGTTGCACTGACCTCATTTTAGGTGCTGCATAGCCACATCTGGTTTAAAAAATGCAGATGTACAGCATTGCCATCATACCAGAAAGTTCTACTAGACGGATGGCAGTGCTCAGTATAATCTAGCCCTGACTATCACATAACCTCACCATGGGATACTTTCATATAGTTCAGGTCAGTTTTTATTTTCTCCAATGTGTTCAGCTCTTTTCCACCATTGTTCACTCTTTTCACCTCTCTCCATTTTGCCTCTGTAACACATCAGGTTTCAGGTTAAATGTCACTTCTTCAGAGAGGTCTTCAATGATCCTAGCCTCCAATCGACACTAGTTCAAACTACTAGTGTCTCTCACAGTAGCCTGTTATTTGCTATCAAAGTACTTAAATTTATGTAGATATTTAGGTATTTTCATGGGCAATGCTTGACTTCCTCATTAAACTGCAGACTCATTAGGGCAACCAAGTGTCAGACATTTTAACCCCAGTGTCTAACACATGGTAGGTGTTCAATAAGTATTTGGGGAATGAATACACAAGTTAATGAGCTCTCTCATGTGCCATCTTTACATGGTACATTCTTTTTAGTTTTCAGATGAGCCAAGACCTTAATTTTCTCTTCCATGTCCATCTTCTTCCTCCCCTTATTCTGCAGAGGGGCACCTTCAGATTCTCTTGGAGTTTGCTCTTCCAAACCAGCCTGCTAGAGTTCCTCCCTGTGGTATGTCTATGCCATAACAACACTATTGGGATGTACAGTTTCCCTGGGAAGAAGGAAGGTAAATTGATAGAAGAAACTAAACTTTCTTGTCCATTGTCTATAACTTGTTCAGTTTTCATAAAATAATTGTCAGGGTAAAATATTTTAATTTCCTATAGCTACATAATTAATATGTCCACATTAGAAATCAATTATCCTGGATAATTACCATTGGTGCTATGACTCATAAACTGAACACTAGTCTTGTTAATGAACTGAATGAGACATAATTTCTTGTTGTTCAAAGAGATGATCAACTCTAATCAACAGTAAATTCAATCAAAACTTACTGACATCAATTGAAATCATTTTAGAGTTTGTAAAAATAGGATAATTATGCTCATCTTGTAAGTTGCAGGTATTGTAACAACTCTGCAATGGGGGCCTATTTGAATAAACGTGTACGTCTGCTGGCTCTATGCTAACAGATGCAGAAACATAATTTGCATAAATAAGTCAGGAGTCTTTTTTTCTCTTCATAGCTCTTTAGTTTTGTGGGATTCAATTAATTCATTTTTTTTTAAGTTTAATGAGCTCAGAATAACAGGCTAAGCCGGTGCTGGAGTGTGGGGCACTTCAGCAGGACAGCTCATGTAGGATAATGGAACAATGGGATACATTTCCTTTAATAAAACACAGACCAGTCTTGGGTTGGAAGGTTGTGAGAGACCTTGGTAGATCTGGAGAGATGTTGAAAGACACAGGATCAAGTTAAATTCCCTGTAAGCTCCCATTGCCACTTCAGTTTCTTCCCCACTTTCTTACTCCTGGGGGGATAACATTGCTTTTCTGCATGAGAAACTCTAGGAGAAGAAGATTGTATTTCTGCGGTAGTTTAAAGAAGACTGGGGTCTAACTTTACCTTTGCTCTTACCTGTAAGCAACAATAGAGATTTTGCAAGCAGACCAGAATATCTTTTTAGACTGTAACAGAAATCCATGGAAGTCCCCAATACCACTACAGTACAGGAGTTGGAGGAGGAATCCTGGGCCCCCAGACTTCATTGCTGTGCTTGCTTAAGCAGGAAACCACATAACAGAAGATTCTAATTACAGACAGTTGACTTTCATTGAAGCAACCCTTCCTTAGAACACACCTTTAAAAAGATTTTTTTTTTAAAGAAAGAATGAGTTAAATGGGTATTCATTGGACGATAGATGAATGATCTCATGGGCACTCAGTTATTTCATCTTTTGAAAAGCCAGAGCATCATGGTTATGCTTGCCTTTTTTTTTTGCATCTATTTGGTGCCAGAGCTGTGTAAGGCCATTTGCATTTGTTATCTTACTGAATTTTCTACTACTCTGTTAATTCAGTGTTACTGTTCTCATTTTAAAGAAACTGAGGCCTAGAGAGGTGATGACTTGCCTCAGGTCACAGGGCTAGAGGTGGGAGCGTAAGGTTTCAAACAAGTTCTCTCCTCCTTCAGAGCCAGATCAGGAGTGGAAGTAGGACAGAAGGCCTGCTTTCTCCCTTTACAGATCTAAAGTAAACAGCTACCGATTCTAATCTGATGTACAAAAGCAAACTTTAGGATCCACCTTCCACCAACACAGCTCTCCAAATGAGCATGATTTTGCTAAAATGAGGGAGTGAGAACCGTGAGGGACCAGAGAAAGCAATCAGACTCCTCAGTAGCATTTCCAGAAGACCCCTCTTGCTGGGAACACACAGATGTCCAGGGAAACACTAAATTCACAAAGGCCAACCACTTGAACTCCTGGAGGCCAAGGAGCCACACTGTGGGATCTCTTGTCTCCATACAGCTCCTCCAAAAAAACTACCTTTCCATGCAGCCACCTGATCCAATTTTTCTCCTGGTAATTTCATCCTTTAAGAACCAGCTCAGTGGTGGCTTCTTCCATGGCGGCATTTGGCCCTCACATCCCTTACCACTCTAGGAAGACGTTACCGTCCCATTGCTAAGCTTCTATAACATCCCTGCAATTTGTGGGCTGCCCTTAAAACCAGGACATACTCAACTGATCAATTTTTATTGTTAGGAAGCCCTGGCCCAAGGGTTCAGAGCACATGTGGGAGGTCCTCCTCCTCCTATGTGTGAAGAGCATCATCAGTAGAAAAGCATAGCAATGAGCAACTTCCTTCCTTCCTTCCTTCACCACCCTACTTCATGTTCAGCACTATAAGACAGGACATTGTATTTCTAAATGACCTGTTTTCTTTAAATTCAGAAAATAAAAAAACAAATTTTACTTTGCTAATGATTTGAATCTTAGTTTAATGGGTTTTGTGAAGAGTGTTGAGCAGGGGTGGGGAATGCCCAGCTTGCAGACTGTATAAGGGCTGCAAAATCATCTGGTCTATTCTCCCAAGGCAACTACAGGTGGGACGCAACATTCAATCGATGTAGGAGCTTTTTTCATAGTAACATAAATTTATATTAAGTGAATTGTGTTACGTGAATGATGTTATAAATATCCAAATAGCCCTTGGCAGAAAAATGGTTCCCCACTCCCGGAATAGAGGATTCGTGTAGGTCTAACAGGAGAGGCACATCTTTGAGATTAGGAGATGAAGGGGATACAAGTAGAAACCCAAGTGGAGAATGGGCAACCATCCTATTTCCCCCCTCTTGCTGCCTGCTGAGTTTCTGAGATTCTATGTCGTAGAGATGGAAACATGGCTAGAAAGAAAGAAGTCTAAAGGAGGGGAGAGAAATAAAGTAAAGAAAAGGGCTGGAGGGCTTTGGATTTTGAAAGTATTTGAACAGAGAGATGGCATTGGAGATTTTTAGATACAGATCTGGGTGGGTGGGGTATGGGAGTCATGGAGAAGCTAAAAAAGAAGTAAATGACTTTAAGAGGCATGGAAATAGACTGGAAACCTGATCATGTCTGACATTCTTCAAGAGATGTGTGATTGGAATTCAACCTGGAAA
This sequence comes from Murina feae, assembly GCA_004026665.1. NCBI lineage: Eukaryota > Metazoa > Chordata > Mammalia > Chiroptera > Vespertilionidae > Murina > Murina feae. The sequence goes on along the minus strand of PVJC01002122.1, from coordinate 47,418 downwards.
CTTATTGCAGCTGGCGTGTTTATGTGTGACATTGAGATTAGAGAGGACATTTGGGGTCAGGAGGTCTCTATAGGTTATAGGAGGAAAATGATGGTCTTTGAATGTGAAGAAGAAATGGTGCCTTGAGTCTGAAGATAAAGGCAGGACAAAAAGGCATGAAAAATAGAGAAGCCAGAGATGATATAGGCAGCATGCCCATTGGCTTTCTTTGTTGGTGTGGTGTTTTTATGGAGTGGTTCTTTTAATTTAAAATTATTTATTTTTCCTTGATGTAAGCCCATTCTCCATTTCCCTCTGGCTCCACTCCAAATAATTAATAGAGTGTCTTATTACCCATGAGCACTCACAGATACTTTGCGTGAGCTGTTTTTGTTGTCTTTGCTGTTGCAGTTGAGGAAGAGTCTGAATTTCACCTCTGGATTAAGATGCTGCAGGTTGCTGTTTGAACAGTAGCAAGATCTCTGAGGCAGAGAAGGCCACACGGATGGTATTGTTCCCCAAGTTCTTTGAAATGCTGACAGAAAGCTTTGGGATTTTTATAGATCATAAAATAATGTTTCCAATCTTTTCAAGATTTTGTGAGTTTGGGACATATCAGCAGATATGGAAATTCTTTCCTTCCTCCCTCCCTTCCTTCCTTCCTTCCTTCCTTCCTTCCTTCCTTCCTTCCTTCCTTCCTTCCTTCCTTCCTTCCTTCCTTCCTCCTTTTCTTTACTTTTCCTTCCTTTTTCTTTCTTCCCATTCCTTCCTCATCCCTCCCTCCTTTCTTCTTTTCTTCTTCTTTCTTCTCCTTCTTCTCTCCTTCTTCCTCCCCCTTCCTCCTCTTTTTCTTTCTCTCTTTCTGTCTTTCTTCCTCTTTCCCTTCATCTCTTCCTCCATTCCTCCCTCTCTCTGATGTTATCTCTCTCATCTTGAGCCTGTATACAGGAACCTACATGTAAAGCTAGAGGCAGGTTGAGAAAGATTTTACAAAAATCCTTTCTAGGAAGTTTTGTCTACAGAATAGAGAGCTTTGGGGAAGCAGTAAGGGGGGAGCACTTACTCTATTCATTGCTTGAATCATCTTGAATTTTCTATTATGTACACAACTATGGGTAGGGAGACTCTATACAAGCTATAGCATCATATAAATTAGTATATATATGAAATGTATCTATATATTTTCCCTTAAATTTACAAAAAAATTATTCACTCTTAAGTAGACCATAACCAGGAAAGGAGTTAAATATTATAGATAACTCAGCTCACGATTGGTTGTATAAATTTTCCAGTAAGCCTATCTATTCTATCACATGCCATGAGTTATTAGTGGCTTATATTGCTAATATAACCTGCCTTTATCAACTTTCACATCCAACTCTGCTAACCCCTGGGTGCCTGTAGCATTGTTGCTAGTCATGAGAGTGCCCTGCTATCTCCATGGCTGTGTTCGTATCTAATCTGCCATATATATTTCAGGTTTTTCTAGCTGTGCTTGAGTGATCTGGATGTCTACCAGAAGCTTTCTGATAAAATACTGCCTTCTCTGCTACAGTAGACTTACAGTTTCCCTTCAAAATAACCCAGTTGAAATTTAATAGAAGGTTTTAAAGCCACATCTGATTTAAATTGCCTAAGTTCTAGCTTTTAAGAACACTCTTGGCACATCAACCTCGGGGTTTTCTGAGCGATTGAGAGAAAACTCCAGCTTTACTTTCTTACGACATATATCAAATTGAAACAAAAAACCCCCACACAAACAGACTGGGTAGCCTGTTAATAAACTCACTGACAGGTGATAAACAACTGAAGAATGTCTAAGATTGGGAGTAAATCTTTAGTTTATAAGTAAAGTGTTAGGATGTCTTTCTTAGCAGGAGAAGGGGAGGAAAACAAATCCTTTAAGATATTAGCTTATTATAGTCAGGGATTTAAAAAAATCAAACAAATCACGGGGTAAACTATTAATTTTCCAAACTCTGATGCAGTAGAACAACAAATGAGGCTTTTTTTTTCTTTGCAAATCTAAGTGTCCTTGACGCAGAAAGGAAGAAACGGTTGCTAGGCAATCTTTCAGCTTCACAAGTGACATCCAAGTGACATCCCACACAGAAAGCCTCGACATCCCCCTCTCTGTCTCATCACAATGCTGTACAGAGGCATGGGCATTCCCACTGCACAGATGTGAAAACTGAGTCCCTGACGGCAGAGGTGAAACATACTGTTTCATACCTATAGCTCTCTGGCTCCCAAGCCCATCATCTTGCTGAGATGCCCAGCTCCCCTGGACACCCCTTCAAAACTCAGTAGTAGATCTTCAAGCAATGCATCTACATTCCTGAAAGGCATCTCATGAACTAGCCCTTTATCCTTGATGAAAAAATAAAGAAATAAAATAAAGCTAGCTCACTGCTCAGACTTCTTAACAGAACAGCATTAGATTTCTATGTGTTGTTGATTTCATAGCACTCCCATAAGGCACCCAGGCTGCTCTCATGATTCTTCCTGCTGTTCCCCTACAGGATTCCACTTTGATTCCTTCTGTGGAGAGAAGTCTTGCTTTCAAGATACAAAGAACACCTCCCTATTCCTATGTGGCCTTGATTTAACACAAGAGGAACAATTTGTGAAGCTCATGCTAGGGAGATGCCCTCATGCTCTGCTCCTGGGTGGGTTCACTGATAAAATTATTTTGCAAAGGAATTGTAAAGGACCTTTGAAATGAACCATTCATTGTATCTCCAGAAATCTATGTTAGCATAATAATCTCAAAGGTAGAAATGACTTCATGTACAAAGAAATTCACTATTGTGTTGTTTTTAGTGGTGGTGGGGAAAAAATGGGCAATGACTTAATTGTCCAACAACTAGATAATGGTTGTGTAAACATCATGTGTCTACAAATAAATATCATGCAACAATTAAAAGTGATGTTTATGGAAGTTGCAACTTAGTGTGACAAATCGAATTTATATCATCCCCCCCCCTCACATCTCATTAAAGTCACAGTAAAGGGATAAAAACAAAAGCATACAAACCAGAGAGTCCAAGAGAATGAGATAGGAGACTAACACAGATGGGAGATATCCAGACATTTTTAAAAGATGAGAAGCAGATTTTCAGTTAGTAACTGGATTGTGGTTGAGAAAGCTGAACCTTAAGTGCTACAGGTTAAAGATAAGAAGGAAAGAGATCCATGTTACAGGATCCTGAGAAGGCTCAAGGTCACAAGGCATCAGGTGGCACTGAAGGCAAGGAATGCCTGGCGCTGAGAGCAAGGAAGCTGGAGTTGCCTAGAGCTTTTCCCCAACAAGGCACCTCTCCTGCCTCACCTGGTAGAAAACTGGAGGTTTACTCTTAGCAGAGGTTAAACCAGATAGACTCTGAACTCGGGGAACTGAGACAGAAGATAGGAAAAGATAGAAGCGCACAATCAAATTTATAAGAGGGTGGCAACTGTGTGAGAGTCTACATAGAGAACGGCGAAATTCTCAGCCTCCTTTTTCCAAATGCTGAGAATGTGAGCAGGCAAGCTGATAGCCCTCGATGGGAGATTAGAGAGTTCCTGAGGTAGAAACTAGCAAGTCTAAGAAAAAAATATCTGGAAAAGCTGATAATTATGCGTGGAGTTCTCATATAATGACCAGGTTCAAGGCCTGTCATTCTTTGGAGTCTGCTATGTGGCAAACCTTAATTTCCTTGTTGAATCCTGGAAACTGGGTTCTGTATTAATTTCCTAGGGCTATTTCAACAAATCACCATAAAACTTGAGCTAAAACAACAGACATGTATTCTCTCACAGTTCTGGAGGCCAGGAGTCGGACTCTAAGGTGTCAACAGGGCTCCTGCGGGTGTCTGCAGGCTCTAGGGAAGGATGCTTTCTTGTCTCTTCTGAATTCTGATGATTTCCATCGATCCCTGGCATCCCTTGTGGCAGCATAACTGGTGTGTGCCTGTCTTCACCTGGCCATCTTTCCTGGGTGTCAGGTCTCTGTGTCTCTGTATCTCCTATGAGGACACCAGTAATGGATAATGGCTCAACTTATTCTGTAGGACCTCATTCATCTTAACTCGATCATATTAACAAATAAGGTCACAATCACAAGTGTTGGGGATTAGGACTTGAATATAGCTGTTTGGGAAGAGGGGGGGTTACAATGAAACATACCATAGAGTTTAAACAATTTTTTTCACAAGTAAAAGGTAAACCACATTTCTTTAAAACAAGTTAAACCCTCTTATAATTCAGTGGCAGCTTCGGATATGCAAGAGGGCTCCAAGTACACTTCCAGTATACTAATCCCCTCTCAAGAGAGGAAGTCTCCTTCATCCCACCTCACCGAGTCTTCTTCTTGGTATGTACACACATAAAACACAAAAACTCAACTTCGAGTTTGGGAGGAATATTTAAGAGGAGCAATATAAGTACATTTTTGCCTCTGCTTATGCTTTAGTAGCAAAAGTAAAACAAGAATACAGGTTAAGGTGAGAGCTCTTTAATTTTCAGAGGCGATTTGAGTTGAGAAGCCCAGGCTGGCTTCTGGTCTTTGCACAGTGCATTTGAACAGAAAGCCTCCATCATGCCAATCAAGGTGACATCCTCTTTCAATGAACTCTTCATTATATATTTTTGCTCCAAGACAAAGAACATTTATGCAATTAAAATTGGCTGATTAAAAAAATCTGTGTCAGGCATAGACTTGCATTTATACTTTTGGGCACAAATGATGAGAGGGACATTAAAAACTGCAAAACTGAGCAGAAATCGTCTTTTTTTCCAGCACATATTTTGAAGAGGAATGAAGCATTGGCTTTTCCAGCACTCAGCAGCCTGGCTTCCCTCCTCATTAGTTGACCGCAGAGCCGGGGCTGCTCCCTCAGGCCCTAATCAACTTACTCAGATCGGCTGCAGAATTGATCTGACAGCCCGTGAAAGGGAGTCTGGAGGTGGGGAGGGAAGCACAAGGGAGAACTGAGACTTTGGGAACATGGACTTCTGTATTTTCAAGGATATCACCATGTTTGCCTAACATCAAGGACTGTGACATTAGCAGACCCTTCTGATATTTGGGCCACAGAATAGTTGTGACAAGGACCCTACAGTGTGTATGTCTTTTGAGTCCTGGGCTTAGAAACACTTCTTCAAAATGACGAAGAAGAAGGTTCTCTCTGATTTAAGCCTGAATTCCTTTGACATGAAAATGAAGGCAGTTAATATTTGTTGATCATTTACTAAACGTTTAGTTTTCCCTTTTAATCACCATAGTAGCCTCTGAGGTTGGCATGATTATCTCCTTGTGCAGATGAGGACACAGAGGTTTAAAAGTAAGAAGGATATTAAAAATGTTTAACAGCCAGGAGAGCAAGGGCATAGACCATTTACCGTATTTTCCGGCGTATAAGACGACTTTTTAACCCAGGAAAATATCAAAAACCTTCTCAAATAACGAGAAGGCTAGTGAGAGAAGTGACCCAACTACCTCCTCTACTTTCTCCCATTTCTACGATTTCAGCAGTTTTGTCTCGACTTTGAGAAGATTTTCCTGGGTTAAAAAGTCATCTTATATGCCAGGAAATACAGGGAAGCATGCTGGCCACAGTCCTGGAGTTCCCCCCAGAAAGAGGATGGCTGGGGCCCTGGGAGATGCCCCAAGGAAGCGTGGGGGAGCAACTATTTATAATAAATATAAAAGTATTTCAATGACTACCAGAGCATTGCCAGGGCAGCTGGGTTTGTGAGGAGGAGTTAACTTTCCCTAAGATGACCCGGGATTTGAACTCAGCTGTCTTCTCCAAAGACAACACCCTTTCAACATGCCATACTCTGGTCTGCTCACTCCATCATGACTTGGAGGGAGAGCATTACCAAACTGCCTTTAAGGGGTAAGTGATATCAGAATCTTTCCTGTGACTATCCTTGTCAAAGTGATGGAGAAATTTTCCAACAACCTGAGAAAGTGGGACATGAATCACAGGGTCGGAGACAGTATTTCAAAAGGAAAAAAGGCACTCAAAAGCAGTATTGAATGACTGAGAACAATTGTTGCCAATGTCTATCATTTTCCCCTCAAGCTAATGATCCTGTTCCAGTGGGAACCATATCCAGACCCATGACCTAGATGTTCATCTGGGGAGAGGAAGGCTGTGATGCATTACATTGAGAAAATGCATCCATGACTTAAATGATTATACGATGCATATTTTGAAAACTTCAGTTAAGATTCTGGTTCTCCCACACACAAAATATTGAGTTTGCAACTTTGCCAATTAATAGTATCCATAGAGTTTTCTTTATGAGTTGATTCGGGTCACCTTAAAGCCTATGCCCTTACCCATTCTGGTATGTCCATAAAAACCCAGTCAATTCTTTCAACAAAAACCCCCAAACTACAAATGAAAATATGTTGATAGAAATGAAAGAACAGCCGCTTCATCCACTTAAAACAGGAGAGGCATGTAAAATCTTTTTATTATTTTTTTCAAGTGAGAGGAAAACCAGTATTTCTCTTCAAATACAAACAGAAATTTACGCATTGTCTGTGAAAAAACAAGCCCAGAATGGATACATTTGCCTCTTAGCTCTTTCCTCTCCATTTAAAAACTTTTGAACTGCTTCTTACTGTGCTCTTGCATTTTTTTAATTGCATCTCTCGTGCTACGCTGTGTTTTCCTCATGGCGCTTGTACCATCTCTCCCTTTCTTCTCACAGATACAAACCTTTTCTGTGATAATCACAGAATTGTAGCCTCAGAAGGTAATTTTCAAAGTGTGGTCTGCATCACCTCCAGGAGATCCAGATGATCACGGTGATAGAGAGACAACGACCTTTTCTTATTTCAATAGTCATGTATTTATTTTAATGAGTATTAAAGTATAGACTTGTAACATTATGTTGTGATTACATAGGTATTATTGCCTAGGACCAGGCTAAGCTTCAAAAGTGAATCTATTGATGGTCAATTAAAATATGTTAAAGAAATTAATGGTACATGCAGTGTGTGAATACAGCAAAGAGCATCAGCTATTTGGGCGACAATTCTACCAAGGTCTGAAGCAGCATTCTCTGACATTGACTCTTCTCGGCAGGTGCATAGCCAGCTTCTGCCCATGAGGAAAGGGGGTGACTGTAGGAGTGAAAAGGCTGCCTGTTAGAAGAGCAAGCATCTCTCCTTCCCTTTGATCAGTCTGATATGCTGTTCTTCAAATGATCTCAAGAGCCTGCTCCCTCTACTTGCCCACATAAAGCATACATTTGAGACATGGATCTTAAGAGCTACTTCTACCTTGGAGGAGAAGAGTGTGCAAGGTATGCTGGGGCCTGGGTCTGGCCTCTGTGCACTGGGTGTGTCCAGGTGTTACCCACAGGCAAGTGAGTGCTTTCTGCATGTTGAAAAAGAGATAGCAAAAGGTGGAGGAAAAAGAGAAGCATTGGACTGGCCATAAATCAGCTGTCAGCTGCAATGCTGACTATTCTGTGTATGAATGGAAATTGGGTGTCTTTATCTCAATGTGCCTTTGAGGAAAGAAGATATTTATTTGCTAAGGAGTGAATTTATGCTGCATACTTGGTGTCCTCAACAATGTATGACTTAAGACTAAATCATTTAGACCTTGGAAAATATACAACAGACTGTTGTGCTTGTTTGGGCCTGGCATGGAGTCTCTTCTTAGTGCTGGATACATACCAGAGAGGAATAGAGAATAGATTTGTTCAGGTGCACACATTCTGGGCCCAGCATACAGCTGATGCTAGAACCTTTCCTCTCCCAAGACCTTGACTTTGAGAAAACAAGATGGATAAATGTACTTTTAAACCCACCTCAATATCATTTCCTCCATTAGTCTGTTGCATCTCTTCATCTGGACAACTCTTTTTAAATATATATATATTTCAGAGAGGAAAGGAAAGGGAGAGAGAGAGAGAGAGAGATCAACTGGCTGACTTCTGCACACCATCTACTGGGGATCAAGCCTGCAACCCAGGCATGTGCCCTTGACCAGAGTCAAACCCAGAGCTCTTCATGGACAGGCTGATGCTCTATCCATGAGCCAAACCAGCTAGGGCTGGACAACTCTTTATGTAAGTACAATTTTAAATACACTGTTTTCCTAATCCATGGAATTAGGAAATGGCTGAAGGACCCAGATGGAAAAGCAGGTACTTAGTTATAGTATGTTGCTGGGCACTCGGAAATGGAGTATGGCCTGAGGACTTGGGATAAGAGGGCAATGTCTGATGTCATGTAAAGCTGCATAACAGAGTGAGAGGGAAGCATGGTTGTTGCTGTCAACAGATGGGGTTCGAATCCTGCCTTTGTCACAAAATACCTGCACAAGTGTGTTACCCTTCACCTTTCTCAGGTTCAATATTTTTTCACTGGAAAATAGATTTTGAAATACTTGACCCAGTGCTCAAGAAGTAGTAACTGTTTTAATTATTATTTTAATGCTGGATCTCCTTTTATCCTACAATACATATGAGTGCTGCATCTATATCTCCATTTTATAGGTGGGGAAACCAAGGCAATAAAGGCTTGGACAGCATAAGGCTTGGGCAGCCATGAAGAGGTGGAGGTGAATTTTGATTGTATGTTCCCAGGCCAGTGACTGATTCTACTAACCCACACAGTATCTATGATTATGATTATTAGGAAATTATATTCTACAACCAACACAGACATGCTGGAGGTGTTCCTTTGAAATGTTGTCAAATGCCGTCTTTTTACAAGACTAGAGGCCTGGTGCATGAATTCGTGCACAGGTGGGGTCCCTCAGCCTGGCTAGCAATAGGGGCTGTCTCACCCAGTCCCAATTGGGGCCATTGGGGGCCATCCGGCTGGGAAGAGATCATGGGAGGTTGGCCAGCCAATCCCAGCAGGACCCCAGCAGCAAGCCAGACCATCTGACTGTCTACCAGTCAGACCGTCTGCCCCCTGTGGTCAATGTGCATCATAGCAATTGGTCAAGCCGTAAACCGATTGGTCAAACACTTAGCATATTATGCTTTTATTATATACGATAGTGAAGAATTGAACATGTCTCTGCCCCCTTTATAGAGATGCCATTGGATCAAAATCATCAACTACTTGAACAGCCAAATCACCTTTTCTCTCCAGGCTGTGTCTTGACTGATAAACAAAGGGTTGAACTCTGAAGGATGGCCACTGGGCTGTAACATTCTATGAAACCTTCAGGGTGGAGAGGTTCCATTGGAAGAGGAAAAACCTGCATGTTAGGGTCAATAAAAATGGGAAACAATCTGAGCTTGATATATGAGGAAACATAAGTCATAATGTGGGTGAAGAGGAAGAAGAAGACCAGCATGGGTAGGGAATACTGTTGGATACTTTATCTGGAAGATTCTCCCCAATTCTCAGAAAGCTTAAATGGTTTTTTAATAAAGAGGAGTAAAATTATTTGAACAGGGAGAGAGAGAGAAAGAGAGAGAGAGAGAGAGAGAGAGAGAGATGAGAAAAAGCTACAATCACACCTGAGCTAGACAGCATACCTCTGGTCTTCTTACTACAGCTGCTAGAAAACCCATGAGTCCATTTTGGTATTAGGATTCAAGAATATAAATGGGATTTGGATTGAGATCTAGGGTGGGTGGGCGAACTAGTGCGAACATAATAGATAACTTGTTTTTATGGGATCTGATATCAGTAGTTTAAGCTGTAAAAGCAAGATATGAGTCACTCTCATTTTCTGTGATTTCTCTGGTTGCCCCCAGAGGGAAGATGTGATGACTGGGTACATCTATTCCAATAAATAAAGAAACACATATACATTTGCAATGATTGCTTTCTGCCAATATTTAATATACCTCCTGAGCTGGAAAATGGCTTCAATTCCCTTACCATCTCTCCTGCTCTGGTCTCGGGAGCTCTTCTCCTTTAAGGCTGGAAGCTTCGTTAGTCAGCAGAGACACTGCTTCCTACCTTAGAATAATATGTTCTTTCTCTCTCAATGATTCCTATTTCCCAACTAGTAGCTTTAAAAGCTTCAGAGAGGGACACATTTTTTTTTTTGTTTTGTTTAAATGTTGATGGCCTCAGAGATATTGGAGAAGCAGTGGCGTGCTGAGAAGTGTGGGAGAAGAAACTCTTTTTTTTTTTTTTTTTTTTGCCAATTTACGAAGAATTGGGGTGGGAAGGAGTGAGAACCCCCTGAATTGCTAAAATCCTACAACTGGAGTGGAAGGGGAGGTTTATTCTTTATCAATCATCCAAACACATTTCTATAAATGCTGAGCAGTTAGGCTAAAACAGGATCTTGGATTCACTTTCCCTCCAAATGGCCAGGGAGAAGGGAACACACATCGAGTACAGAGCAGAGGAAACCTGGCCCGCTGCCTAGAATAAAGATGTTATGTTTTAGAGAAATGATCGAAGACATCCCACAAGAAGCTGTTGATCAGTGAAACATGCATTTACTCAAAACACTCTTTCCCCGTGGAGTCCACCCTCTACACCTACCCCCGTTCCAGGTCACCCTGGCTGGAACCTGCTCATTGGGCAGCGCAAGCTTTGTTTAGGACAGTTTCTTAGAGGATTTTACTTTGAAGTGTTTCAGAGTAACTCTGCTCATGCAGGAACTTCTGTTTTATGCATCAGAAGGGATTTGAAATCTGTCCTGTAGAACAGCTAAGAGCTAAAACAACAACAAAACAGGCATTGATAAAATTTAATTGACTATATGTCAGCCCCATCTAAATACTTAAAAAATATTAACTCATTTAATCCTCACAACAAACAGCCTTTTGAGGTATTTACAATCCCCATTTTTAGAGTTGAGAAAAATGATAAGTACTTCCCTCAAGGTCACATAACCAATAAGTGATGGAGCCAGTATTTCATTCCAATCTGCCCGACTCCACAGAGTCCACACTCTTAAGCACAGTGCTATATGAGAAATAGTATCTACTTTGAAGATCGAATGGAATAATCAGTATGCTATATTCATCTAACATGGGAGAACTTCAGTTATTTGACTGGTGCTTCTGTTCATGCTTCTGACTCAAAAAAATCACAATGCTAGGAACTTGTATTTCTTTCCTTCCCTTCTCCCTCCTTCCCTCCTTCTCATTCTCTCTCCCTCTTTGTTCCTTTCCATCCTTCCATATTCCAAAGGGTGATTGGGTACTTCTCAGTGAGATTAAGTACCCAGTCACCTGAGGCAGCCAATGGAGAATGGAAGTGGGGGGTGGGGGGGGGAGAAGGAAGGAAGGAAGGAAGGAAGGAAGGAAGGAAGGAAGGAAGGAAAGAAGGAAGGAAGGAAGGAAAGGAGAGGGAGATGGGTTCATTCATTGAACCTTTTCTATATCTCAAATAATTTACTTAGGATAGATTCCCAGAAGTGGAATTTCTTGGTCAAGGTATGCAAATGAGCATTTTAAAGTTTTCCCACAAATTGCTATGCTTCTTTCCAAAGCTACTCAAATTGCTATTAGTAGTAATATATGAGGATGTCTTGTTTACTTCACTCTTGCCATTATTTGGCATTTTTAGTTTATTTTTAAGACATTCACACATAAAATGACTGATCAGCAAAAAATAGTATCTCCATGCACATTGAGGTTGAACATTTTCTAGTCTTTTATTTGCTTTTATCTTCTTGGTGAATTTTCTTTTTCTTTCCTTTGCTGACATATATGGGAGTGTTCATGCTTTTCTTATCTGTTTCTCACATATGTTGAATTATCTTTCTTAGTCTTCTGGTTATCATTATCTTTTTGGTTTTGCCCTGAAAAAAATTTAATTGGTATATAATTGTCTATAAGAGTGATTTTCAAAATGTAAATGACAAATACAATAGAGACACTAATCCATCTGGGTGGGTGCTGCCTGTGCACAGTACCAGGACCACCTGTTCATCTGTCCATCTGTCCTGTGAATTACTTTATCATTCTGAGAACAGAAAACTACTTTCTCCCTCCAAAACAAGGGGATGAACCTGAATCCTCTTCTATTGTGTATTTTATATCTGTTATATTCTCTAGTTAATAAAAAATGTCTTTTGGTGCATGGAATGAGGTAATTATTTAAATGTATTGTATTCCAGATTGTTAGCTGATTGTCCTACTCTTGTTTATTGAGAAACCCTAGCTTTTCTGGGAATTGTCTTGGGATGCATTCTTTATCATTTAGTATTAGATTATATATATATATATATATATATATATATATATATATATATATATATGATAGGATCATTACTCTGGGTTATTGTCCCTGATGCTATTTTTGTGCCTTGTCATATTACTTAAAACTTTATAGCTTTATGAAATGAAGAGCAGTTCCCCTTTAAATATTCTGTTTATTTTTATAGGTTAACCTTAGAATCCTTTTGTCAAAGTCAGGTTGGGGATTTTATTAAAATTTTAGCCAGCCACGTATTAATTTAAGAAGAATTTGAAACTTTGCAATTCTCAGCATCAACATGCAGTTTCTCTCCTCATATTAGGACCATGCTTTTCATCTCTCCTTAAAGTCTTATAGCTTTCTTTATATGGTGACACAGTTTTGATCAAAATTATTCATGATATATCATTTTAGTTGCTATTGGAAATAAAATTCTAAAAAGTATTTTATACATTTTTGTTGGCAATTTTCATTTGTTTATCTTGGATTCAAACTCCTAAATTTTATTACATTTTGATAGTTTCTACCACATTCCTTTGGATTTGATAGGTCTATAAGTACATGACCTATGAAAACTAATTTTTTTCTTTTTTAATATTTATCTTTGTTTTTAAATTTTATTTTTCCTTTGGTCAGAATGTCTTAAATAATGTAAATATAATGATAACAAGCTTGCTTTTTTGGTACTTGATTTTGATATTTTATATTTAAGTGATTACTAACTATTATTGTGAAATATATTTTCTTTTCACGGTAAGACGTTTTTTTTATATGTTCCTACCTGAATTTTTAGAATATAAATTGGTCACAAGTTTTAGAAAGTGGCTTTGCCCATTTATTTGAAAGATATGCTGTACTATATTATAATAATAGTTTTACTATTTTCACATTACATCCTGTATAACCCTTGCCCTGGTGAACATTAAAAACACACCCACAGTTGAATTGCTTAACATTTCACTTTCTTGATTAGCAGTGGGTTTGTTTATCATTAATTACTAACAGAACATTAAAAACTGTTTTGTTTTTTTTTTGTCTTATAGACCTTACCTCATATAAAAGAATGTCATGGTTAAAGAACCTGGGACGATTCCAAGATGAAGATATTATCTGTGTATTTATTCATCAAGTTGGGCACTCATTTATCCCTTTGATGTAAATACACAGTATTTTTTTTTAGCTATTCTTAGGTTTGGCAGGAGTAGAAGTTCTAATCTCAGTCTCTGCTGCAAGGAACACCTAGCTCTGTTGTTTACTGATTATGTAACTCTGAGCCAGTTTCCTATATAACCTTGAGAAGCCTCAAGTTTCCTCATCTGCAAAGTGGGTGTAACAAATAGCACCTACTTGAGGCCACACACAAAAATAGTCTCCATAAAGCTCCAAACGGTGTCTGAATGTGCAATCCTTCAACAAATATTATTATGACATTATTACATTCTGGAGACAAAGACAAAAGGGTCTGGGCCTCCTGCTGGGTGGCAGAGGCTATGTGCTAACTGCTGATCATCTAGTCCTCCCCAGACCTCCTCTCGCTGCCTTGCACTGAGAAGGCTAAAAGGCTAATTCAAATGTAACCCTGATATTTTTTGGGGGGGCTAGCAATATGAATCTGTGCCAGCAAGCCCAGTGTACATTCTTGATAACCTATAATTAAGTCACTGCCTCTTTCCCAGAAACCGGTCTTGCAAGACCTGTTACCTAAATACAGAGGTCATAAATTATGAATAGAGCACAACCCCGGAAGTAGGGGTATTAGCGCTGGTGCCAGGCCAGACCATTAGATATGATCTCAAGACCCCCAAGTCCTGGGACCTTTTTTGCAAAGCCTGTGAAAGGACCAGAAGCATAATCCATATTTGGGGGACAAAGACACTAGAAAGATATAATGGAAAAGCTCCCTGCATGTTACTTTGCTCAGACTTGGGAAATTATTCCACTGAGTCCACCAGTTGAATAAAACTGTGTAACTCCCTTTCTCTAAAGTGTTGCTTGGTTGTTCTCTGGTCTTCTACAACAGCACCTGACTCATGATCCTGGAATTAGAGCTCACTTCCCTTCCTGTTCATATTAATCCCAGTTCTGTTCATATTAGTACATTCCTCATTGTCTACTTCTCCCTCCCAACCTCATGTCAAGTCTGCTGGATGAGAAATAGACCAGTATGAAGATTATGGAAGAAGCCTAAGCCCCATAGCCAGGTTACCTGTGCCACATCTAATGAGCTCTTGGTCAGGGAAATTGTGGTGAATATATTTATGGCAGCTTGCTATTCACTGCCATATCAGGTCAGTACTCTGAGCACTGACTTCCAAAGTGGTATCTTCTGTTTTTTTTCAGCATGTGTCAATTGCCTCAGCTGTAGGAAAGATTCAGAAATCCAAAGAGCTTCACTTTCCCCAATCCTATTTTGATATCCCCTTGTACAAGCTATGCTTTCCTAGTGGATGGGATGATTCATATATATCTCTATCTCTATCTCTATCTCTATCTCTATCTCTATCTCTATCTCTATCTCTATCTCTATCTCTGTATATTTTTGCAGAAGTGACTTATTTGTTCTAATCTCTCTACCTTTGTAGAAGCTTAGCTAAGTTGTCTTGTCTCCTTGACCTCTGTTCCAACCCTTGATAATAAATCACATTTCAGAAGGCCTGCCCTCACCACTCTCCCTTCCCCCTAGGGAATTTAGATTTCTTGAGCTGCCGAATTTCTTCAGCCTGGGAAAGAAGAGGTTTCTTATGCATATTGTGTCAGCTCCAGATATAACTCACGAAACCACCCACAGGATGTCACCCACTGACGCTTCAATTTACAATCTTCCTGGCTCTTGCTGGCAAACAGCTCTGAGTAGAAGTGGGGGTGGTTTTCAGAGGCGTGGGGCATGTTTTTTAGCTCTTAGGTTCCCCCCAGAATTTCTAAGGCTAATTAGCATGTTAGAAACTGTCAAAGCATATTGACCTGCAAAACTACCGTATTTACTGTCACTATAATTTCTCGTAATATTGAAGCTTACACTGCCCATATCCACAGCTTTGTTCAAAGTCTACTTGTGAGAAGGTCATTATATTGTAATCAGATTCTAGAGCTGACCACTTTTTAATTATGGCTTTGTGGGGGTTGAGTAGTTTGGGAAAAGGGGCTGGCTGGGAGTTATCCTCTCTTTGATCACAAGGCTGAGTGATTTACTTTGATCACAGAGACAACAGTTCATAAAAAGCTTGGTCTCTTCCTGAAATTTGCAGGTAAACAGGGAGATCATTTGAAGCTACTAGGGAATGAACAATTCAGATCCCAGACAATGATCTTCTTTGAAATGGATTTAGGGACCTATTGATTAACAGAGCAAATGGGATTGAAAGGGTAAAAAAAAAAAAGTGACTTTAGTTCCTGGGGAAGGTGCATCTAGAGGTCACCAGTTCTGTGATTGAACTTCCAGGTCCTCCACTTCCATGGAGCCTGCATGGAGTTCAAGCTAATCAGTATAAAGGTGAACACCTCAGTGACATTGAAGGGAAGGTGCTTGGAACAGTAGAAAGCTTACAACCTGGGAAATCCAAAATAAAGTCCCGCCTCTCTCCACTTACTATGTGTGGGTCTGGGGGCTAAGTACTTAAACCCTTCTGTGCCTAAGTATCTTTACCTGCGCAGATTGGACATAAGTACTTCAATGGTTATGTTTAGGGTTTAATGATGCGCTTTTTGAGAAAAAAGCCCTGTGAGGTCTAGGCATTTGGGGGAAGAAGAAAATATCAAGGTGTCCTAAAGCAGGACTGGAAATTCCTCTTGTGCTGTCCCCATGCCACCGGAAAAAGATGAATAGAACACTGACGTTCTTGAGCAAATTGTTTTAAAGTGATATTTTGAATTGTATTCTGAACTTTTATATGCAGGAAATTTCACTTGTTTAAATCAAAGTGTTTGTGCCTTTGGGGGGTTGTCGTGAGTACTGCCACATGGGGGAACCATCTAACCACTGGTCAGTTTTAGAAATAGCAGCCGAGCAGGGATTATGTAACATTGGACGCATTTAAATTCTGTTAGTTGTGACTCTGGCATGCGTGGTTTGGTTGGTTCTGCTAGGATGACCTCATAAGCCTGGTCAGTTGCCAACTGACTGCAACGTAAGTCATTGAGATCTGATAGTCACTATAAGAAAGACATTGGTCCTAAATACGCCAATCACCTTGAGTGGAAAGACAAAAGCCCCATGTCTACTCTCAAATACTGGTCTGCCTTGAGACTTCTCAGACACTTGGTTCCTAGGGAGAGAACACCAGCTGAAGAGTGGACCCATCAGACTGCCTCTCCCCCAGTTCTGCTTTTGGCTACTTGTATTTTTGTGCCATGGCCAGTGCCCTTTCATGGAGGGGTCACGGAGGTGAGGGAAAGGTGGCCACGTGAGGAGGGGATACCTAAAAATTCCTGCTACACCAGAACCAGAGGATGCCAGAGATGTGAGTGAGTATTGGAACTCCAAGTCTTCAGGGATTCCATGCTGTTTCAATTAGGCATTACTGAGCACCTATTGTATTAGTCTGCTCAGGCTTCCACAACAAAATACCACTTATTTGCTCACAGTTCAGACACTAGAAGTCCAAGATCAAGGTGCTGGTGGGGTTGGTTTCTTCTAAGACCACTTTCCTTGGCTTGAAGATGGCCTCCTTCTCATGGTCTTTACTCTGTGTGCCCACATGTCTGTGTTCAAATTTATTCTTCTTAATGAGGACACCAGCAAATGGGATTAGGGCCCACCTAACTGACTTCATTTTACTTTAATTTCCTCCATAAAGGGCCTATCCGCAAATGCAGTCAATTTCTGAAGTGCTAGGGATTAAGACTCAACCTATGAATTTGGGGTGCAGCTCAGCCCATCATGCCTACTATGTGTCAGGTACTGTGTTAGCATCTAGGGTACAGTGTAGACCAGACTCACTTACTGTCCTTGAGGTGTCATCTCAGTCATTCGGTGACATTGCCTGTGAACATCAGACCAGAGTCTCCATGTCACATAATCGACTATGCGCTAGACTCTGACTCTTCCCTTTGGCTCCTTTAGCAATCAGTGCTGAATGAACTGTGAGTCAAAACTCCATCCCACTACATTCACTGAATTGTTATATAGATTTCTAGAAAGATTCCTAGGTCATCTGAGCGCTCATTAAAGTGTACGAAGCATATTCTACTGATGTCAGCTCCCACTGCCTTCTGGCCGTGTGTCAATCTCCTATCCGTCCTCTACAGCTTTCCTCCCATGTGAGTAACTGCTTGTTGAATGTCTCCAAGATGGGCATGGCCAACTCCTCATGCCCCACTGGATTCCTCATCCTGTCTTCTTTTGCTGCTCATCTTCCCGCATTTCTCCTTTTAGGGGGTGGTCCATCCACCTCCCTTCAGGCATGCAAGCTCCTCTTTGTCCTACCTTTCTGCATCCAATCAATTAAGTCTTTCTAATGTTCCCCCCCTCCAAAAAAAAATTCTTATCGCTTGTCTCTCTTCTCCTTTTTTACTGCACGTACCCTAGTCTGGGCTTTCGTCATCCACCCCCTGGACTAGTAAAAGAGACTTCGAATGGATTTATTGGCATGCAGCTTTTTCTCCTTATGCTTCCAATGCCTCTGCCTGTAACCTCTCATTCCTCCTGTTGCCTGGCAACACTCACTCATCCTTTAAGACTCAGCTCAGGAATCCACTCCGGGACCCTTCCCTCACCCCACACCTACCCTCAGGAATCTTTTTCTGTTTCCTTAGTAACTCTGTACCTCAGTGTCATCACCTGTGAAATGGAATAAGTAGAACTGTGTTCAGGAATACATGACTTATGTTATGGAGCAGGACCTGACACACAGAGTATAGCTGCAACAACTGTTACTTTAGCAACCATTTAAATTCTGATGGGTGGTATGGAAATGATCTTTTCTTCTACCTAGACTATAGTTTTTGAAAGTATGTGCAGATGACTGCTAGCATTGGAGCCATCGATGGGAAGGTTCTGAGACGGTCCTCGGTCTGAGAAGCCCAGCTTGAACACTGCCGCCTAGGAGCAGGGATTGTGTCCAAGGCATCTGGGAACTCAGACCTACCTCCACTGCACCCTATAGCAGGTGCTCCTTGAATACTGATCCCACAAGGTGACAGCTGGACACCTTAGGTACAAAAGGAGGCAGATATTATTCAGGGTATAGTGTTTTTTAAGTAATAGAAGCTACCAATGACTTTGGGGGCATTTCCTAATTGAGGAAGCTGAGGAGAAGATTGCTGTCAGCTTGGCTGATTTATAGTTTTGAAGATGTGCCCAGAAGCTATTTGTAGAGACAGTATTTTTAGAAATGTGAAAATAAATACAATTAAATTAGAGAGATGTGTCAAGTATTATTTTCCCTTGAATTAAGACTGTCCTCTGACCATTACAGCTTAGGTAATGACAACTCCTCAAATAACGAGGCCGTATTTCCTAATTAAACAATCAAGGCTCTCCAGTCATTGCTGTAGTGAAGATAGGGGTCAAAAGACTGGAACCTAAAAGAAAAGCAATTTTAAACGGACAGAAATGGCAATAAAAATGGAAATATTTACCCTTGACTCTTTCTGTATCTTATTAACTCTTTGTGCCATGAGTAGATGTCAATCTTATTTAAATGCCTGTTTACCACTTGATGTAAAAGTCAGACTGTGGAGTCCTAGCTGGTTTGGCACAGTCGTTTAGAGCATTGGCCTGTGGACTGAAGGATCCCTGGTTTTATTCTGGTCAAGGGCACATGCCTGGGTTGCAGGCTCGATCCCCATTAGGGGGCATGCAAGAGGCAGCCAATCAATGATTCTCTCTCCTCATTAATGTCCCTATCTCTCTCTACCTCTGTCTTCCTCTCTGAAATCAATAAAAAATTGTTTTAAAAGGTTGGTCTGTGGAGTAGAGAAAACACACACACACACACACACACACATCCTTGAATCCTCCCTTACTACCTGGCTGGCACTAGGCATTTCTCTTAACCTCCCAGAAACTCAGTTTTCCTCTCCTTCAGAATGTGGAGGACTTAAAACTAAGTTCATTCTTTGGCTTGGGAAGTTAAGCTATATAACTTATGTATAAGGACTATGTTTTTGCTCCCTCATAATCAAGGTAGAAGAAAAGTTGCTTTAATTTTTTTTTTCTAAACCAAATCAAATCTGGCTCAACCAGCACATACCAGAGATGAAATATCACAAATCCAACTTTCAGGACTCTTTCTTAGGGTTGTTACAAGAACTGGATGAGTAGTTACAGGACCAGCTCTGCTGGTACCCACTTCCTGATGAGCACTTACCCATGGAGCTGGCTGCCTCAGCTCCCACAGATCTTCAAATAAAAGCAAGCTCTCGGGCAACCATGAAATGATGCTAGTCTGGGCTTCTGCCACTGGTACAATGTCTGGAATTTTCTGGAACATACTTCAGAATGCAAAGTGTGATTTATTTTGGGTATGCGTGTGTGAGTGTGCAGGCGAGTGTGTTAAACTGTCACCCTCATACTACCCGCCTCCTAATCAGGACTGCACACCCTGATGGAGACAGACACAAATGTCTGCTATTCATATTGGGTCAGCAATTTAGGCTTTGCCAGGTAACCTAGTAAATGTGTAAAGTGGGTTTACTGGTGAAATAAGACTGTTAACTCAAATAATGAATATTAAAAATTGGCTACCAGTGGGTCCAGAAAGGGGACTGTGACATTTGAATGAGTTTATGTGTTTCCTACTCAGCACCTACTCATCTGGCCCTTCCCGTTGTTAAGCGACCTTCCTTCATTTCTAATGAACAAAAGTAACAGAGTAGACCAGGACCAGGACAGACAGGAGAGAGAAGGGGCTGCAGGCCATATGAAGGCCCCAGTTTTCTTTATATGAATGAGATCTGATGAAATATATGTATCTTCAACTTTTTAAGCTGCTCCCAAAAAGGACTGTCCAAAGTGCTAATTTTACCGAGTATTGGAGAATTCCGTCTAACTTTACTCTGGGTATTGAATGTTGAAGTGGAAAGTTAGCAAAATGGCAGTGATAATGCTTCTCATCTCTGAAAGTAGCTGAAGGTTTAACCCACTGAGTAAAGATTTAAAAATAACACCTGAGTTATTTCAGAGCCATATTCCCAAAGAAGCTGGTGGAGCTGCCAAAACAATGTTATTAAAAGAATTTTTTAGTCATTCAACCGTCCCCCTCCCAGAGATCATTTAAGGAGAAGAATAAACCTTTATGTGATAAAATGAGAACCAGAGGAGAGTATGCTAGGAAGAGTGAAATGACTGCATCAGATTGACTGTTTGCTAAAATCTCTTCTAGATGCATCAACAAAAGAGACACCATAGAGCTCCACATAGCCACTGAAGAGAGGGCCTCCAGACTGGATCAGACATGCGCAAAGTTTTGGAGGACCCATTTTTAAATTAAAGCAGTGCAAGAGAAATACCATCTGCAGAGGAGCTATGGCTAGTCATCTGATGGTGTGACAATTATTTATTGTTAACCTGTCTGTGTTGCACAGTTGTGATTTCTATGATGAGAGTAAAAACAGTATTCACCTCAAAGCGTTGTTATGAAGATTAAATGATGAAATTAAAATATCTTAGAATGGTGCCTGGGTATATTAGTACAGTAAGTGCTCAATAAAGAAGCTTTCCCTAATTTTATTAATTATTTGTTGTTCAGCCCCCCCACCATCAAACCTGTAGCACCTACCATATGCTGGGCACTGTGGTAAGACATAGTATGTTAGTTAAGCTCATAGCTGTGGGAAAACACAATCTAGTCAAGCTAATTTAAGCAGAAAAGAAAGTTATCAAAAGATATTTGGTAGCTCACAGAATCTCTGGGAGAGCCTCAGAACTGCTTTAGTGGGCCTGGTACTGGGGAGTGGCTCCTCAGCCTGCAGGCATTGTTGAAAAGCAAATGTCCATCTTGCTGGAAAGGCTTCTGCATGGTTCCCCCTTCCTCAGGATACTACATCTAAACTGAAGTGCTATGTGAGTTCTTCTGACTGGAGGAGCCCAGGTCACATGCTTAGCTACCCTAGCTGCAAGAGTTTCTGGATTTTAACTTGGGGCAAGATTTCTCAAAAACCATGACAAACACCCATTAGACTTAGTGTGTGTATTCCAATAGCTCAGCCTAGTGTCCATGTCAGCTGTTGGCAGGGTTGCTTTCTTCTGTGGGCTGTGAGGGAGAGATTGTTCCAGGCCTCTTTCTAGTTTCTGGTGCCCCAGGCATGCCTTG
Organism: Murina feae; assembly: GCA_004026665.1. Taxonomy (NCBI): domain Eukaryota; kingdom Metazoa; phylum Chordata; class Mammalia; order Chiroptera; family Vespertilionidae; genus Murina; species Murina feae. The sequence goes on along the minus strand of PVJC01002122.1, from coordinate 26,049 downwards.
GCTTGTAGCTGGTGTATACCCTGTGTCTTCAAATAATCTTCCATCTGTATATTTCTGTCTCTGTGTCCAAATTCCCCTTTAATAAGGATACAACCATATTGGATTGTGGCCCACCCTCGATCTCGTCTTAACAGGATCATCTGCAAAGGCTGTATTTCCAAATAAGGCCACATTCATAGGTATGAGGATTTAGAACATCAACATTCTTCAGAGTATAAAATGTAACCCATTTTCATGCCCATGTCTTAGAACTGTTCATGTTACATGTCATACATTGGTATGGTTTAAACACTAGAGGCTGTGGGGGAGGCACATAGTGCTGGTATGTTGATGAAAGAAAATTCAACAGTCTGAAGAAGCAAAGTGATGGAGGAGGCACACTGGCTATCAGTCAAGACACAATTATGCACAGCTAATGTCTGGGCAAGCCACTTCCTTGCTTTCATCTCGGTTTGCACAACTATATAATAAAGAATATCAGCTGGTCTCTCTGTCTACCTTTTTGATGTCATTGGATTTTCTAGCACAACCCTTGGAACTTTCATTGAAACCTTGTCTTCTCCAAGGTTTTCTGACCTTTAAGCCCTGACCTTAACCAGGTGGGCCTTTGCTGAGGTCTGACTATCAAACAGTACAATGGTGGTAATAAAAGTAACAAGCTTATCATCATAATAAAGCCAATTGGACCACCCTTAGGAAGGTCTAAGGTATTATTTGTGTAGCTGACAAGAGGATTAGCTTGAGCTGAGAGAGTTTCTGTAAAGCACAGCAGTTGATTAACTTGGATGCTGGGGAATTCTCTACAGCATGAACTCTGTTTGTTGTGGGAAAACCTTGAGTAAACAAGTGATGAAAATGTGGGGCAAGCAATTCCATTCTTTATTTCTAGAAAAGATGCCCTATTTCTTGTTTAGTTGCTTTAATTGCTTTATGAGGAAGAGTCTTCCTGCACCCTCCCCCTCCCTCAGAATGTTTTAAATATTGCATGGATTTAAAATTGTTTAAGGAGGTCAGCACCTGACCCAGCTTAAATTTCCAAAAAGCCAATCCCAAGTATATTAAGCATAGACTCAACTGGCTGCAGGAGGCAGGATTTTATATCCAGGATGACAGTTTCATTTTAGTCCATTTCACTCACACTTGGAAGGGGAGAAGGTTTCCTATGAAGTTAATAGAGCACCATTTCTTATTCTGCCTTTGCTTTTCTAATTAACTATTCAGGTTTGTGGCCGCCCTTCCCATCAGGTTCACTCTGAACTGACAGGCGCAACTATTTGAAAATAAAATTTGGGCTTGGAACTCAATATTACTTAGTTTAAGTTCAGCTTTTACCACTTAAAAGTACTGTGGCTTTGGGTATGTCATCTCTGGGATCAGCCGCAATCTAAGGACAATAAAATAAAATAGCAAGTTCAAGTTGACTTGTGGAGTAGATGCTCAATAAATTTTAATTCTTCTTCTTTTCCATTTATGGAATCCTCTCAGAATTCTGCCATACCTAATTAACTTTAATCCAACTGTATTTAATCATCTGTTTGCCTATCACCCTCCCTTCCTTCCTTCCTTCCTTCCTTCCTTCCTTCCTTCCTTCCTTCCTTCCTTCCTTCCTTCCTTCTATCGATACACCCATTCATATATCCATCCATCCATCCATCCATCCATCCATCCATCCATCCATCCATCCAATTTGAACACTTCCCCCTCTTTTTCTACCATCTCCTATTCTTCCTGTGTTCTGTCCCAATAGAAGTTCCTTGAACATCTGAAATTTAGCAGATAAACCAATCCATGGACATGTTTATAGGCTCAGAGGATAAAACATTTTAAAGCTAGAAAAATTGAAGACAGGTTGAGTTACATAGGCAATATTTCATGGTTTCATGGGAATACTACACTAATTTGTATAGGTTTCCCTGGTCTTAAATATGGTGATTTTAAACACATAAAGTATATTCCCATACTTGTATTTTACTTTGAGGAAAGACAGTGATTGTAATAATGATGGTGATAAAGATGTTGATGATAATCATAGGCATCCTGTTTAGTCCTTATCATGTACCAATACTATACTTCATGTATTATCTTATTTTATCCTTCACAAAACCCTTTGAGGCATATGTTGTGATTTTATAGATAAGAAAAGTGAAATTTATAGAGGTGCAGTAATTTGCCTAAAGTGATGTAATTGGTAAGTGGAAAAGCCAAGATCTGCACATTGCTTTGTTTATTTCAAATTTGTATTTTCAATCTATACCTTCTTCTACTGATTTAATCAGGTCAGAAAGTGATAATGATACTGATGCTGATGCTGTTGATACCATCAAATGCTTATTGAGCATTTATTAGATGCCAAGCACGATTGTAATACTATGAGCATGCATTAACACATTTAACTCTCACACCAACCCAATGAAGGTCAGCACCATTATTATCCCTGATTTTTAGACGTGGCTGCCAAGGCCCAGAGAGGAAGTTATAAAACTTCTCCCACAGATAAAAACTGGGTAAAATGGAAGCACGGAGAAGTGCATACAACCTGGTCTAAGGGTATCATTGAAACTTTGTTAACCAAGAACTGAGTCATGCATTTGCGTTAGCCATTTTCAAGTGGGACTTCCTATTCTGTCCTGAGTTTCTTGCAGTAAACTTCCATTTTCGAAGGTCACCTATCACTTGCATGACCTTGGATTTCAAAGAAATTTTGCCCTCATTGACGAGATCGGAGTTTGGAGCTTAGTGTCTTTAGGAAATAAATCCTTGATCTAGAGAAACTATGATCCAGGCTTCCCATCTGACCTCCAGACAATGTGTTGGACGTGACTGGAGAGTGTGATGGAACACCCACAGGCAGTCCCCATAGAGAAGTCAGAAAAGACAATGGGCAGCTTGCATATAACTCGAGGGTGGGATTAGATCTTAGAGGATGAAAAAGAAAGTGGCATGACCCCAGAAGTTTAACAACGCTCTTTCTAAATTAACCCTGCCCTTTACCAATCATGTACTTAGGTACAGGAAGAAAAATAACCTCAGTTCTATTCATTGCCAACCCTTATATCAAGGCTTAATTCAAAATTCATCTTGTCCAGGTAGAATAAGTACTTCTTCCCCCCTGTATTTCCAAAGCACATGTTATCTCTTCTCTAACATCAAGGTCTTTAGTTTGCCTTCTCCTGGGGGCAGGTGGGGTGGATGATGGATGTCTGTCTCTGAAACTCTGAGCAGATTGAGTGCTCCTGGGAGTTAAAACAGCACAGTTGTTTTTTTTAAGGCCTTGCACATAGTAGGAATTCCAAAAATAATTTCTGAAATAAATTATTGAATTGAATTTGACTTAAAACATGGTCACCTTTTTCTGGACAAATAACTTGGCTTAGGAGCAGTCTTCACATTTATTGGCATTTGGTTGGGAAGGTATCTACAGATAAAGGGATTTTTGGGGAGAAGTTGAAATTTTAAGAGTTCAACACACATTTCCCAGAAACTTTTCTGTAGACCTACATGACACCTATTACCAGGAACCTGGGCTTTGGAGAGTTCAATTTTGTTAGATTCTCTGACCTGTATCTCCTGCTGTGATGGGCCACTTTCCTCGGTCAGGGTCTTAGGTGACTCTTATAAGAAGATGGCAAGGGCAATTATAATGGAGTATGGCAAAGAATATTTATTCAGTAAAGGTTAGTTAGGTTCTTATTCTTATATCACACATCTGAAGAGCTGGAATCTTCCAGGTGACCTCAAATGGCAGAATACAACATGGTTTTGAGCCATTCTCCTTGTTCTTCATCTCTCTCTCTCCCCAATACCATGACTCCCGAAACATCACCATTAGTAGTTCACTCTTTTGGAACTAATACAGTATTGTATTAAAAGACATATTTGCTTCCTTGAGGAGTAACTATTCAGACTCTGTGAGTGAATCTCAAAGATCATTTTTCTTATCAGTAGGAAGGCATTGGTCTTGAAGGACATGGGTCTTGTGTACATTGCTTTGAAAAGGAAATTAAGATCATGGTACCAAGAAAGTGCCAGGAAAACTGGCTTTTCTATTCTTTTTCATCTTTGGATCCTAATGTTGGAGTGGCGGGTAATGGGATATCTTTGCCCCATTGCTTGTAGGAAGAAATCCACTAGCTTAGTGCTCCTGACCTCTGTCAAAACCTCTCACCTGGCTAAGTCTCCCTAATTCAATTCAGGAAGGCTGCATGCCTGCGGGTATCAGCCTCATTCTCCTTATCGGCATTGTCTGTAGTAGAGTGGTATTTTGATATTCACATAACTTAACCCATATCCAACTCTAAGTTAATTAAAAACTTAGTCAGAAAAGTGGTTCCTTTAACTGATTGAGATCCTTCCCACTCCAACATTTGAGAATCACAATTCCCCCTTTGCCTTAACCATCAGGAAATTCAGACCTCAAATGGTAAGGTGGTCAACTAAAGTGTAATAATTCACAGCAAAATGTAAATAAAATGCAAAGCAATTTTGACATGACTTTACTACTTTCTTTTTGTATAAAGAACTGAGGAAATCACTTAACCAATTGTGAATAAAAGAAGTGTCTTTATTTGTTCTGGTCTCAAATTCTCTTTACTTGCTCAGGTTCTGCTGGTTCCGACCGGTTTGTTCCCTATAACTTTTGTCCTAGGTCAGTGGCCAGGGTGTGACTTTTTCTTGATTGTTGACGTAATGTGAGATTGCAGAACAAAATCTTGATTTCTTCATACTATTGTTCAAAACTAAGATTTTTTTAAACATTGGCATTTGATAAATATTTCTGGAAAGGCATTGACCCAGGAGTGGGTACCTTGAGCTTTCCCATGGCTCTGCCCATCTCGGTCTCTGTGAGGGTTGCATACCTGCCTGTCTTCCTTTTGAGTCTAGCGGGCAGTGTTTCTATTCCACTCTTCTCAGCAATAAAAGCAACCCTTTTCTAGGGTCTGATCTAAAAATGGATTTCTCCTTTGAGCAGAAACTCGGATGCTATTACATTGGCTGTAAAAATGATTAAACATGTTTTCTTTTTTCCCAAACATAGAAGCTGGAGTTTCATTGTTTAACCACTTGGTGCCCATTCTTATGGGGTTTCTAGCTTCTCCTCCCTGATCCTCAGATTTTTCATCCATGAGAAACCAAATAGCGTTTCTCTAGCCTCAGAGTCCCTTATTTCTCCTTGCTTCATTTTTAAGCAAGTCAGGTATCCATGGAAACAACTGAAGATTAATACTCAAAATAGACAATCATCCATTTCTCTCTGAGCAATACAACAATAAAGATTGTGCTAGGAACAACCTGAATTCTTACCACAAATTATGAAGTCCAGTTGCAGAATAGAGGTGGAAGGGAAACGGCCACCCCTCTAAACATTTTTCTTAAGCATCTGAATGTAAAAATCATGGAAAACTGAGAAAACGCATTTATGGTATCAGGAAACACCAGGTTTTATGAGCACTGGGTTTTGTCACTTAATGGAATTTCCTAGGATTAGGTTCTGCTGGATTTCAATGGCGCTGAGGTGCCATCCATGTTTTTATGTGGAAGTGACACAGATCAAGCTGGTCCTTTTGTGACCTCAGCTCCTTAGTTAGAGCACCTGTTGGTAGGTTCTAGCCTGTTCTATTGCTTTGCGTTATTGGTGGCCTCCATCAACATCTGAGGCTATTTACTTTCTTTCTCCCCCAACTAGATTTCCTGGGATCAATATGAATGACCTGTCTGGATCACAAGCCACATACAGCCTTGGCTGCAGGACATCATAACAACTTGCTTTTCAGTCCTGCCAATATTTCACCCAATAGAGAAATAAAGGAAATAGACCATTGGTACTAGAATAAAGGGAACTGGATGCTACAAGACTAGAAGACAATTCATGTCAGTTATGTGAGAGAGAGAGCATCAGTAGACGCAGAAAGACTATATGGAGCCATGACACAGGGACACTGGTTAGGGTTAGGATTAGAGCTGAGGTTTAGGGGGAGAGACCTGGAGTTCCTAAAATTAGAAGTTGGAGTCTAGTTAGGTGATTGCACCTGACATTTAAGATGTAGGTAGATGGCTATTAGAATTTCTGTTTCTTTGACTACCAGTGGGTTGAACATTTGTCATATATTTATTAATAATTCATAGTTCTATACATACTATTATACTCTTCACCTATTTTTCTTAGTTTTGCTACTTTTATAATTAATAAATGTTTCTTATTTTAATAACAATGATAACATTTTTCTAGTAGGTTTGTGATACTTAATTTTCCTAACTAATGAATTCATTTGATTTTCATAGTATGAAGACATTTGAATTTTTCAATATAAAAATCAAATATTTTTTTCACACAATTTTATCTATTGCTTTTATACTTGGGAAGTGAGTCAACAATTTCAGATCAGGCATTTTCTTCTTATTATATGTTTCAGACATTTTCTTCTTATTGTACGCTCTGATTTACACATTTAGTTCCTAGCTCCATATGGAACTAAATGTATAGTTTAGTTTTTCTCTTGTGAGCTCTCAGTGTTTACAATTATGTCCTCTTCCCAACGTTAGCTAATTGTGTAAACATCATTTATCAAGTAATTCCCCCTCGTCTCTGCATTTGTGATGCCATTTATGTCATAATTGAAATCCTTAAACATACTAAAGTTTGTTTCTAAGCAATCTATTCTGGTTCAACAATCTGTCAATTGTCGTAAGTATCATGTTCTTTGAATTATTGATGCTTTACAATGCATTTAAATAGGAAAAAAACAGTCCTCACCAATTGCTTTTATTTTTCAAAAGGCTTTTTAGCAATTGTGTCTGATTATATTTCTTAAAGAAATTCAGAATTGTATTTGTCACAGAAATTATTTTGGGATTTGATAGAATATGTGAATTTGAGATGAACTTGCTTCTTTGTAGAAACATAATCATGATAGGACTTGTTGTTTAATGAATACTTTTGATGTTTCCAAAATGCCACATAATGTTATTTCATTTAATTCTTAGAATAATCTTATGGGATAGGTACTACTATGGGACCCATTTGATTAATGAGGTCTGTAGAAATGATCTCTTTCCAAAAATTACATAGCTGATTAGAGGCAGAATCAGGACTTAAACTCAGGTTTGCCTCTAGAGCTTGTATAGGAAAGATTCTTTTAATCACGCTGTGTTCTTTTTCTGTATATTAGTAGAGTTTTGTTGTTTTTTTAAATATAGATTTTTTACTTTTCAAGTTAAAATTATTCCTAGGTATTTTATATGTTACTTTTGTTTATTCTATTTTTAATGTTTTGTTACATATATGATTGGTAATTTTTAATCTATAGTGTACATGCCTGATTTAGTGATCCATTAAAAATGAAATGCTCTCAGTTGATTGTCCTGGCTTTTCAACAGCAAAAAATAATAGGCATATTGTTAAAATGGGAATTCTCCCCAAAGTGATCAACAGATTCAACACAATCCTTGTCAAAATTTCATTCCTTTTTTTTTGAAAAAAAAATTGACAAGCTGATTCTAATATTTATATGTAAATGCAAAGGGCCTAGAATTTCTAAAACAATTGTGTAAAAGGAAAACAAAGTTGGGGAACTTATGTTTCCTAATTTCTAATCTTACTACAAAGCTATAGTAACCAAGACAGTGTGGTGCTGAAAGAAAGAGATCTACAGGTCAATAGAATAGCATTGAGACTTATCCAACACAAACAAATCTTTCATATTTAAGATCAATTGATTTCAACAAAGATGCAAAAATAATTCAATGAAGAAAAAGAGTCTTTTTAAGAAGTGGTGCTGGGACAACTGGATATCCACATGCAAAGGAATGCAGTTGGACTCCGACATTGTACCACATACAAAAGTTAATTAAAAATTAATTATAGGCCTAAATGTTAGTGGTAACACTAAAACTCTTAGAAGAAAACAGGAATAAATCTTGGGGATCTTGGATTTGATAACGGTTTCCATGACTGATCAATAAGCACATTAATAGCTCAATATCATTAGCTATCAGAGAAATGCAAATCAAAATCACAATGTTACACCACAAGGTTGGCTATAATGAAAAATATAGATAAGTTCTGGCAAAGATGAGGAAAAATTGGAACTTTCATACACTGCTAGTGGGAGTGTTAATGGTGTTGTCACTTTCCATAATGGTACAAATATAGAACAAAAGAGGAAAATAACAGCTTATTCTCATCTGAACACAGCTGTAAAAATGAAATAATCTAATCTAATAAAACAGTAATGTGAAAATTAGGCATCACTCTGCTACATCTAAGCCATGCCCACCAGCCAATCTGAGTAACTATATGCAAATTAACCCAACCAAGATGGCGGCCGTCAGCCACAGAGCTAGAGCAAAAAGGAGGCTACCTTGCCCTGGTGATGGAGGAAGCTGCCTGCCTAGGCTGGCTGTGGCCTCTGCTCAAGGCAACAAAGTTTTGATTATGGAAGATAAATAGACCCCAAATACCTGCTTCCAGCCTCACTGGGAGCTTGGGTCACTGGGGACTGTGGTCAGCCTGCAAATAGCCATCAGCCCCTCATCCCAGATAGCCCCACCCTCATGGGTTAAGGGTTCCTGCTGGAGGGCTTGGCCAGCCTGCAAACAGCCATCAACCCCTCATCCAGGCTGGCCAGGCACCCCAGGGGGGGACACCCACCTTGAAGGGGCTATGGCCAGCCTCAGCCCCTCACCCAACAGGCCAGGCACCCCAGGGGAGACTTTCACCCTGGCCAGCTTATAAACAGCCACCAGTCCCTCACCCAGGCTGGCCAGGTACCCCAGCAGAAACCCCCATGCTGAAGGGTTGTGGCCAGCCTGCAAACAGCCATAAGCCACTCACTCAGGCTGGCCAGGCACCCCAGCAGGACCCCTCTCTGTGAAGGGGATATGGACAGCCTGAAAATAGCCCTCATCCCCTCACTCAGGCTGGTCAGGCACCCCAAAAGGGACCCCTACCCTGAATGGGGTGTGGCCAGTCTGAAAACAGCCATCAGCCACTCACCCAGCCTGGCCAGGAACCGCAGCAGGACCCCTACCCTGATCCGGGACATCCTTCAGGGCAAACCAGCTGGCCCCCAACCATGCACCAGGCCTCTGTCGTATATAATAAAAGGGTAATATACAAATAGACCCCAACAACAGAACGACTGGGAATGACTGGTCGCTATGACACACACTGACCACCAAGGGGCAGATGCTCAATGCAGGAGCTGCCCCTGGTGGTCAGTGCACTCCCACAGGGGGAGCTCTGCTCAGCAACAAGCTAGGCCGATGGCTGCCAGTACAGCAGTGGTGGTGGGAGTGTCTCTTGTCTCCTCAGCAGCACTAAGGATGACTGTAGCTTAGGCCTGCTCCCCACTGGCAAATGGGCATCCCCCAAGGGCTCCCGGGCTGCCAGAGTGATGTCTGACTGCCAGATTAGGCCCAATCCCTGGGGGAGCGGGCCTAAGCCAGCAGGTGGACATCCCCCAAGGGTCCCAGACTGAGAGAGGGCACAGGCCAGGCTGAGGGACCCTTCTGAGTGCACAACTTTTTGTGCACTGGGCCTCTAGTAGCAAATAAAATATAACAACATACTGAGAGAATAATTTAGCATGACCAAGTAGCATTTAGCTAGAAAAGTTAGGAGCCACGTCAACAAAATATATCTCATTTAAGGTATCCCATTTAATGAGAAAAGTAAATTTCATAGCCTCCTTAGTTGATAAATTGGCATTTGTTAAAATTTAACTTTCATCAGTGATCAAAGAAAATATTAGAAAATCTCAGAAAATTGTTTCTTTTACATATTACAGAATAGACAGCACCTTATTTTTTGTTGTTGTTAATCCTCATTAGAGGATATTTTTTCCATTAACTTTTTTTACAGTGCCTGAAAAGGAGAGGGGAGAGAAACATAGCTGTAAGAGGAACATATCAATTGACTGCCTCCTGCACACACCTTGACCAGGGCTGGGGAACAACCCCCAAACAAGGTACATGCCCTTGACGAAGAATCGAACTTGCAATCCCTGGGTCTGCTGGCCAACACTCCAACCACTGAACCAAACCAGCCAGAGCAACATCATATTAAATCAAGAACACTAGAATCAATGTTATTGAAGCTAGGAGTAATACAAAAATTCCTCTTATCACCACCACTATTTAACACTAGGGGCCCAGTGTACAAAAACTTGTGCACTCAGGGGGTCCCTCAGACTAGCCTGTGTCCTCTCGCAGTCTGGGACCCCTCGGGGGATGTTCACCTGCTGGCGTGCCTGGCCAGCCTGGGTGAGGGGCTGATGGCTGTTTGCAGGCTGGCCAAGCCCCCCAGTGGGGACCCTCACCCCATGGGGGTGTGGCCAGCCTGAGTGAGGGGCTGAGGGCCGTTTTCAGGCTGCCCACAGTCCCTTCAGTGTTCTGGTCCCTCCTGGGGTGCCTGAGCAGCCTGGGTGAGAGGCCGATGGCTGTTTAAAGGCTGGCCAAGCCCCTCAGTAGGGACCCTCACCCCATGAGGGTGTGACCAGCCTGGGTGATGGGCTGAGGGCCATTTTCAGGCTGTCCACAGCTCCCATTGTCCCAACATCCCAGCAAGGCTGGCTGGAATCCAGTTTCTACAGTTTATTTATCTTCTATAATTGAAACTTTGTTGCCTTGCGTGGAGGCCTAGGCAGGCAACGAAGCCTCCTGTTTGCTTCAGCTCCATGGCTTCTATAATTGAAACTTTGTTGCCTTGAGCATCCTAGGCAGGCAGTTTCCTCCATTGCTGGTGCAACGGAAGCGTCCTGTTTGCTCTAGCTCTGTGGCTTCCAGCTGCCATCTTGGCTGGGTTAATTTGCATACAGTGCTCTGATTGGCTGGTGGGTGTGGCTTGGCTGATGGGCATGGCTTAGGTGTCTCAGAATGATGGTTAATTTACATATTACTCTTTTATTAGATTAGATAGTTTAAGTTTTAGGCAGTGCATTAAGCAAAGAAATGAAAACAAAATATGTATCTATTGGAAAGATAGAAAAGTATCAATATTTACAGACAACTTGATTATATACTTTACAAAGGACAAGAGAATGGAATGAGAAACTATTAGAATTAATAAGAGATTTTAATAAAGTTCTCCAATTAAGACACTGGTGCACAGGAGCCACAGCAATAACCAGAGAATAGAATGGGGAAAAATTCCATTGCTTTTATGAGCAAATGGTTTCCATTTCCTTATTTCAAAATAGCATGTACATATTAATTTTATGTTTCCTTTGACTTGCTAGTTTATTTAGGAGAACATGTTACATTTCCGAGGGGTTCAGAGTATTTTGTCTACATTTCTGGCAAACATTTCTGTATTACTACATTGTGATCCAAGTATGCCCAGTACGTGCAGAGGTACCTGGACTGAGGTGTAAAGCAGCCACAGATGTTTCTAATGGCTCTCTTGCCTGAGCAAAACCTCAGGTGAGTCCTTAAGACAGGCTGGATTAGTCTCCATTACAGCTGGAAGGGAGGATTTCATTGGGCAAATGGAATGAGCCTTGGCTGCCCACCATATGTTCCTGATGTCATTCGTCTGAATGCTTTCTAATTAGCCAACTTCAATAGTGTGCGGTGACATTTTCCATCAGCCAGTGCAAGTCTCCTAACACTGAAAGAGTGATGGTGTGAGAGGCAGGTGTGTACACCGGGACTCTGGCTCCTCAGGAATGTGTGGCTGTCCCTGGGTCTCGAATGCTTGATTGCTTCCTAGTCAACTTGACGTATTGCATTTGAATAAAAGTTCAGAGCCATGGGCATAGCAGAGCAATCATCAGCCGTGTAGGCAGTCACACCTAGGCTTGGATTTCAGCTCTGTTGCTTATTAGCTCAAGGACTTGGAGCATCTTAATGGTTCTTTGCCTCGGTTTCCCTATCTACCTATAAAATGATGGCATTAATACCTCCCCACAGAGTGGGTGTCCAATTTGTGCAAAGTTCCTGGAATGTGCAAGATGCTTGATGAGTAGTAGCTGTCATGATTCTGGGTAAATCTGTTTTGCTACATATATGAGCAGGTTTGCCTGGGACTGAGGAGGGGCATTGGGCATTAAAACTGGTTTAGTCTCAGAAAAATGGGGTCAGTCACCCTGCTGTGGGGAGACCCTTGTGATGAACCCCATAGGTCTGTCTTGGAAATGCTGGCGATTTAGGGTGGAGACAGCAAATGCAAGGAGTCTGAGTCCCCACCTTTGCACCCTTGCTCCTCTGCAAAGGCAGCACTGCCAACAGGCCACACCTTTCTTCTCTCTGTGTGCGCTGCTCCTCAGAAGCTTTCCCAACACCAAGTAAGTCCCACGTTGCCACTAGTGGTCAGAACTGGCAGGAGAAGTGTTTCAGATAGTGCCTAGGTTTTGCAAAATTTCCTCCTTCTGCAAAATGTAAGCGTTCACTTTATGACAGTGGACTTGAGCTAGGCCGCAGGAGTGAGAGCAATTTCACACTCCTTTGCAAATTCTCGCAAATTTCCCTGAAAGCATTCACACACTCATTAGGATATGACAGGAGAATCTGAAACCTCCAGTAAGTAGATAACTACTTTAGCAAGCTAAGAATTAACAGAGAGAAAAGGATCTACTATTATTGGAAAGAGTCCAAGACACAGCCTGTCTGATCTGGAAGAGATAAAAAGGAGAACTTCCAAACGTGTTTGCTTAATTCAGGAATAAACCCTTTCCCGAGATTCTTTGAAGGCCATTGGAAAATGAGGAATGTTTTCTTCGTCCAGGATGGTGAAGAACGGGATGACTAGGAACCGAGAAAAAAACAGAGCCGGGCAGGGCCATAGAGATTGCTTTCCTAGTCCCTTAATTTATAGCTTTAATAACCTTTCAGTTTTAATAACCTTTTCCAGTTCCGTGGCTTCAAGTGCAGAAATGCCTTTATGTAAACACCAACAGTGCTGATGCGTAGTTTTGTTCAAGACCCGAACTTTTTAATGTTCGCATTGATCAGAGACACCATCTTGACAACAGTGATGAACAAAAGAAGGTGAGGCCAGAGAGCAAATTCAGAGAAGCTACCAGACCCTCAGATAGGTACGTGTTTCAAGGTGTCCTCCCATCTCGCTCTCTGCCAAGAAGTCATTCCTGCCAACACTCAATCACGGCATTGGTTATTTCTGCAGGGGTTACCTGTGGCTAACGAGAGATGGAAGAGGCTTTGTAGTGTGCTGATTGCAATGTAACCTTGCTATTTTCTTCTATGTGATGTTGGGCATGCTAGCCCACCTGTCTGAGCATCATATGGAAAACATGGGCCTCCCTTGGCTGTGGGGAACATTAAACGAGATGCAAAGCAAGAATGTGGGTTCCATACCTCTAGCCTCATGGAGTTTTATTCCCCGTGTTTCGTGACCCTTTGAGTATATTTAGCCTGATATGCTTGGATGGCATTTTATGCATTTATCCTCTTTCCTGAGTACATTGTACACACCTGGAGGGTGGGACCAGGAACAGAAATTCCTTATAATGCTCAGAGTGGGCTGGGCACATGGCAAGTTCCCCAAAAGTGAATTTTGCTTTAACAAACTCTTATCAACCTTTGACCAGCTTATTAATGATCATGAAATTCTAATGGGATGTGAAAAAGGGAGTTGATCAGCTATAAATAAATGGCTTAATACATTGTAGTATATCCCACTAGTGGGTGATTATATGGAAATTAAAATCATGTTTTTAAAGAATAGTTAACAAAGTGGCTCATGACACATTCTATGAAAGGACAGGATATGTAACTGCCTATCTATATATTACCAACATGTAATGTGTATGAGCCAAGAAGAAAATACGGGAGGGATATGTGTCAGTATACTAGTAATGTTTTATAGCAGGGTCGTAGAACTTTCTTCTTGTTCCTGTTCATTCAAATGATCTACAATATATGTACTAATTAACAATCAGGAAACAAGTCTAGTAATTGTTTTTGTTTTGTTTTGTTTTTTAATGGAAGACGAAGGAGGTATATAAAATGAATTTCCCAAGGTTGCTACCAACTCTGCTTTAGGGAAATTGAAATCTTGTTGGCCTTGTTCCTACTGCATCCCACCCCATGTAATACCAGTGTGGGTTGTTATCCTATTGCATTAAATGTTCACCTCAAGGGTAAACAGAAGTGGAGAGAGAAAGAATTTCCTGCAGAGACTGGGCCACTTATTTAGAAATCCCTTGTCAAATGTCTGTGAGATTTCAAGTTCCTAGAGGGGCTTTTCCTGTTCCGTTCATTACCAGGTAAGTGGAACATCTTGATTTCTGAAATACTCTGTGACAGCCCCTAAAAATACATAGTGAATGGCAGATAGGTGGATGCCAGGACTTGCTTACAGGTCTCAAAATATCTGTAGACACCCGAGCTGCCGACCATGCACCTGACAGTAAGTCTAATAAAGTGGATTGGAGTCAAGGTGACTTGATGTCATCTGTGAGCTCTGTGACCTTGAGTAAACTCTTGACTGCACCAAGTCCCATCTGCAATGTGGGGGATAATAACTAATATGCCCACTGCGATATTGCAAAGATTCAATGAGATCCTGCTTGCCATGTCCCTATCCTAACCCATGGAGGATCACCACCGTGGTGACGTCTATTAAACTAGCATGGTTTGGTAAAAGGAGCATAGGCTTTGGCCCTGAGGACACAGGTTCAAAGCTCACTTCACCTCTTATTAGCTATGTGACAAATAGTACCAACGAACTGCTTAAGCGTGTCTTCACATCTGTAAAATTGGGCTCATAATTCTGACTTCCAAATGTAGTTTTAAGGAGTACAGAGCAAGTGTGTAACAGATACAGTAGCCGACAGCAGCCAGGCAGGTAAAGTGAGTGAAATGGATTGAACAGCTAAGCAGGATGGCCGTGACTCCGTGCTAGCCAACTGTTACCATCGAGGGATCTAGATATGTGAGTCTACTGTTGGGCACGCTGGGTTTGTTTGTAAAAGAAACGGGAAATTTTATTTATTTTTTTTTTTAGGAAATGAGTCAGTTTTTAAGCACTGGCAAACAATTAGAAGTTTTTCAGGTAACATTGTGTAGGTCACTATGATAGGTCAATTCCCGGTTGTTTTCTCATGTCTTTTGCCATGCAACTTTGCAGAAGGCAGAGTGTATTTTCACCCCACTGATGTTGGGCTCGTTCTTGTGACTTGCTTTGGCCAATGCATGTAGCATCAGTGGATGTGCATATGTGATTTCACCTATCGCTTTTCACTTCTCCCAGAAGGGCCGAGAGAAGAGCCACTGTCCCAGAAAGAGACCCGAGGGGCAGATCTGAAGCAGAGTCCCATGAGTGAGAAAAAGAAAATGTTCACTGTCATAGGCTGCTGGGACTTAGAGTGTCACAAAGCAAAACCCAACTCACGCACCACCCTGGGTTCCAAGTTTGAGGCCACCCAGGAAAAGCACCCAGCAAGTGACTGAGATAGAGTGTGCACTTCACAAATGGTTGCCCTTAGGATTATTCTGGGCCTGACTCACCGCCTGGGGTTTCTATAGCAGAAGTTAGGCTTAGGCCAATGCTTGTCAGGTATTTGTTTTGTGCTGATTTGACCTCTGAGAAACTTGAATACATCCATCTCTTCATCAATCACTCACCTTATTATTTACCTACAGGGATAACTGTCACCCTGTGTTGTGCCATACATAGCATTGCACACTGTTTGTAACAGTACAATGAGTGGTAAACAGTGGTTTTATTATTTCTTATTTGGGAATTTCTCACTATGTCTATTCCACCGACATGCATGATAGAGTCTAGATATGGAGGATGCAGTGAAAATGATTAGATTGCTCACACCGAGAAAATTCTAGTGGGACAGTGAGGGATAATCAACAATAACTTGTAAGGAATGTGCTAAGGTAGAAGCAAGAACGAAATGCTCTTGAGAACAAACTCTGAGCAGAGCTGGGGAGGCACCTCAGGGCATGTGAGAATCAAGGGGGGCTGTTAAATGAGTGGCTTTGGTTATGTAGGGCCGGCACCCCAACAGGGAAAAATACATGCAAAGATACATGTGATGTGAGCACACGGCATGTTCAGAACACGCGCAGGAATCTAGGTAGATGGGGAATCGGATCCCAGGAGCTAAAGATACAACTGCAGGTAGGTGAGGATCAGTTGTAGACCTGGTTGGATTTTGTAGACGTTTGTTTCCAAAGGTGGCCACCACAATCCCTCCCCTCATTAGGCATATGCCACTTGTCCATCAAGGAGGAGTCCATGCCGCTGTGCCTTGATGGACAGCACCGAGACACAGTGACACTGCTTTAGGTCTAGGCACTGGCAAGTTAGATATCTCCTCCCCTGGGCTGCTGGCTCTTAGAACATTCCCTCTCAGAACCCACCCCTCATTCTGGGAGAACTTCACAGAGGCTATGGGAAGGCACTGTGGTCCATAGCCCTGGCTAAGCTCCTGCCCATCAGCCAGCAAAGCTAGTGCACCACCACCGTGGATGTTCAGCCCAATTAAGCTTCTGAGGACTCCATCCCCAGCAGTGTCTGAGTCCCGAAGAGCAGGCCATTTGGCAGAGACCAATGAACTCTCTGAAGGGCAACTTATAATAATAAACTGTCTTCCTGAGTCTCTAACTGTGGGTTGATTTGCTATGCAACAGTGGGTAATGGAAACAGGTGTCAAACACATTGTCCTAGGATCATCTGCAATGACTGCATGTGGTAACTTTAAAGAATTGATCAAAGAAAACCTAAAATGGTGGGGTAAGGTTGGGGATAAATTAGAAATTCTCTTCCAAGTGGGAAGCAGTAAGTAGCAGTTTCCCTGTGTTTCATTTGGCACTATTACTATTATACTATATACTAGAGGCCTGGTGCACAAAAATTTGTGCACTTCGGGGGAGGTCCCTCAGCCTGGCCTATGCCCTCTCAAAGTCTGGGGCCCCTCGGGGGATGTCCACCTGCTGGATTAGGCCCACTCCCTGGGGGATGTCCATTTGCCAGTGGGGAGCAGGCCTAAGCTGCAGTTGGACATCCTTAGTGCTGCTGAGGAGGCAGAAGCTCCCACCACCACCATTGTACTGGCAGCCATCAGCCTGGCTTGTGGCTAAGCAGAGCTCCTCCTGTGGGAGTGCACTGACCACCAGGGGCAGCTCCTGCATTGAGCGTCTGCCCCTTGGTGGTCAGTGTGTGTCGTAGTGACCAGTCATTCCCTGTGGCTCTGCTGTTAGGGTCAATTTGCATATTGCCCTTTTATTATATAGGATAGAGGCCTAGTGCATGGGTGGGGGTTGGCTGGTTTGCCCTGAAGGGTGTCCTGGATCAGGGTGGGGGTCCTTCTGGGGTTTCTGGTCAGCCTAGGTGAGTGGCTGATGGCTGTTTGAAGCTTGCCACACACCCTTCAGGGTGGGAGTCTCTGCTGGGATGCCTTGCCAGCCTGGGTGAGGGGCTGATAGCTATTTGCAGGCTGGCCATAGTCCCTTCAAGATGAGTGTCCCCCCCTGGAGTGACTGGCCAGCCTGGGTGAGGGGTTGAGGGCCATTTCAGTCTGGCCAAGTCCCCCAGCAGGGACCCTCACCCCATGAGGGTGGGGCCATCCTGGATGAGGGGCTTATGGCTGTTTGCAGGCTGGCCATGGCGCCCAGTGACCCAAGCTCCCAGCGAAGCTGGCTGGAAGCAGGTATCTCGGGTTTATTTATCTTCTATAATTGAAACTTTGTTGCCTTGAGCAGAGGCCACAGCCAGCCTAGGCAGGCAGCTTCCTCCATTGCTGGGCCAATGAAGCTTCCTGTTTGCTCTAGCTCTGTGGCTGCCAGCCACTATCTTGGTTGGGTTAATTTGCATATTGTTGCTCTGATTGGCTGGTGGGCATGGCTTGAGATGTAGCGGAGTGACGCAATTAGCATATTATTCTTTTATTAGATTAGATTTTCCTTAGGAAGCAGTGTGACGTTCTAGAAGGAATCCAGGCTTTGTTATCAAGGGAGATCCAAATTAAAGTCCCAACTGTGTTCCCCATGAGCTATGAGATGGGGCAAGTCACTCAATGGGGTAGACTTGTCCTGCCCAGATGTCCTCTCTGGGACCAGCCTCTCTGAGATGCTGTGGTTGTTGCCTCTAAGTTGGCCTCCTCTTTGCAGAAATGCCTTGAAGGTCACAATCCCCCACACAC
This sequence comes from Murina feae, assembly GCA_004026665.1. NCBI lineage: Eukaryota > Metazoa > Chordata > Mammalia > Chiroptera > Vespertilionidae > Murina > Murina feae. The sequence goes on along the minus strand of PVJC01002122.1, from coordinate 7,936 downwards.
TCTGGGGATGGCCCAACCAGGGACTGACTAGTTCAGGGTCACAAGAATCTGGTGGCTCACTCAGGACGGGAGACCTCTGCTGTGAGGACCTCTGCTCCTGGCCCTGCCCCCATGGACCAGGCAGAAGACTACCCAAGTCAGCTTTTCTAGGCTCTTTCCCCTTCTTTATTCTGCTCCCTTCACTCCCTTAAATATTTTTTTCTCCCTGAAGAACAATCCCTCAGTAAAACTCATGTCCCGGAATCCTGGTCTCAGGAAATCCCAAGCCACGACACACACCTTCCCTTAGCTTGTCTTTTCCAAACTCCCCTCTCCAGAATTCAGAAATGATCAATTAAAACTGCCTGGCACTCAATACACAGTCAATAAATGCTAATGGGCTTCTTCTCTCATCTTCCTCATTGGTACAAAGTGGAAAAATATGAGGAAAGTTCTTTTAACAAAAGTTTCTTCCAGTACATTTTCCACACTGTCTGTGTAGCAAATCTTTTAGGAAAAATGGGGATATTCATGCCTTTTTAGTGGAGTCGAGAGGATTGGCTGAAATAGAGGGGGTTGTTGGGCTCATGGTAAACGCTCATCCTGTGGAAGCCACTGCCCTTCCATTGGGCCACCTCCAGGGTCACAGGCAGGCCCTTTCCTTTTCATGGGTGTGCCCTCAGTGGCACAGTGCCCCACACTGAAAAGCACTCCCGAATCTACCCAATGCAATGGGCAGGGAAAGAAAAACCATACTTTATCCAAGATGGCACAGGTTTTCTAATTCCACTCCATGTGGAGCTTGGGCCATGAACCCAGCTCAGTGCTTCTCACAATTGTGGGCAGACTTCTCTGCCCGAGCTCAGAAACAGCTAGACTCACTGCATTGGTCGTTAACACAGTTTATTATTGGCACACTTATCAGTAAAGCATACATAAAATACAGCTGTTTTATAACACACGGAGCCACTGTGTCTTTACATGTGTAGAGGAACATATTAATATGCAAATGGAAAAATTAGTTCTCTTATAAAGTTTCACATAAATACACTGGCATTGCCCCCAAAGAAAAAAAATCCCCATAAAAGAACCAGGCGAGGGCTTTACAAATTATTATACAAGCAATATATGATGAAAAGAAACAATGGTCAACTCAGATACAATAAAAAACACAAAGGAGTTTCAGATTTATTAAACTGCACACAAAAGGAATGGATTACATGGCTTGAAAATATTTGGATCAACAGCAATTTTACAAATGCATAAATTCTCAAGGGGCCAAGTGTTGTTCTTTCATAAAAATCTGCTGTGGTGACTTTGATGACAAAAAGACATTTCTTGTTTCAGCACTTGAGCTCCATTGCACCAACTCGGGCTGGAGAACCGACTGGCATTAGCTCGCCCATAAATTACCCTGCTGGGCCCTCTTGGCTGTTACCCAGTGAAAGAAAAGGTAAAGAAAAAAAGCCAAAAAGGTACATTTAAATTATTTTCCCAAAGTGGATATTTTTCTTTTCTTTTTTTTTTTCTTACTGAAACAAGGAACTCTCAGATGCAAGTCAAAAAGCAGAAAATATTTTACAATAGTAAAAAGTCATCTGTCGTTAGGTTCGGCATATAACGGGATCCTGAGCACTGAGGGCGTATTGACGAGGTGGCCTTCGTCTGATGCAGGGAAAAGGAAATTAACAAACATGTGGTGGACACCGTGTCAGGAGAAGCGTTAGCGTCTGCTCTTGTTTTAAGTACGATCAGTGCCAGTATCTATGTTACCTGTGAAGGCCTCCAGGGGAGGGTCATGGAAGTTTATTTGGGATGATCCTCTCAGTTAAAAAAGAAACAAAAAACAAAAGTAAAAGAAAGAAACTCAGATCATTGTGGTTTAGAAATAGGTATTGGCGTGAAAAAGTTTTTTATGTCTCCTCCTTTCTTTCCTGTGAATAGTGATCTGAAATAGTGAGCGTCACCCATGGGCCTACTGACGGTGGATCCAGTGCCGGTCAGGTCACCCTTACTGGGAAGCCTGGGGCGGGGGGTTTTCTGATTTGGTCTCTTGAGTGCCAGGAGGTTTACTGTTCCACGGGCTGCTGTTTCCCAGGGCGGGTGAATTGTTGAAGTCTTCCTCGTCGTCCATGCCGTTGGCCGCATCATACTGCGTGTTTTCTAATCTAGTGATTAGCCTTTCGTCCTCGTCCCCAAACTCACCTCCCATCAGAGTTGGCTCTCCTACCACCATCACATCCTGTGAACAGCAGCTGACATTATTACAGGGAAACTTTGGGAGAGAGAAGCTCAGCTTAAAACACTAGTGGGAGGAGCTGGGGGACCTGGGACAAGACACACTTGTGGACTGTACACGGGGTCAAGTCTCAATGTCGGGGGGCCGAGGTGCATATCTGATTTCTACAGGAAATAAACATCGCCTCCTGACGTGTAACAACCACGCGAGTTTATGTCCTTAGTGCGCAGCCTGACACCGGAGAGCGAGCAATGCTAGCAATCTGCAGAAATAAAAAAATGGATTTTTCAAAATTAAAAAAATCCACGCTTTTAACTTGCTGACACTGGGGACTTTTGAGAGGGCAGTGGGACCTTCTGCAGGGTCAGTACCTCTGAAAATCTGCCACTTCCACTCAGGGCCTCTGAAGAAGGCCTTTTGGAAACTAGGCGGGAACATGGGTTGGATGCGATTCAACCCACTCCTAATGGCATTTTCTCTGTCCTGAGGATGGTATATGTTTTAATTGAAGATGGAATCTCTCTTTTCTCTACTACTCAGCCAGGCCCTTTTAATGTAGCCAATATCCTTGACATTCTGCTACTTAATTATGGTAATTAATTTAGGTAAAGTTTTCGATAAAAACAATGTTCACACTGATTTGACAATTTGCATAGCTAATTAAGTCATTAGCAAAAACCTGCTGATTGCCAACAAGCCCCGAATTTACCATCTGTTATTTCATGGTGCCTGTCACCTATCCCCACACAGGCAACTCTGCCACCAATCTGGGCAGTGAAGAGAACCGCTCTGTCTAGTTGGTGCCACACAAGGAAGATGAAGAGTGCTAATTATAATTACACTGATGAAGCCGGTCATCATCAGAAATGGAAGTGTGCAAGAAGACTCCATCGAATCACTTTTTTAAGCACAAATTGTCCTTCCATGCAGACAAGGGAGCCACCTACTCTAGCGGGAGCATCTTGGAGGCCACTGCTGGAGAGGCACGAGGGTGGGGAGAAAGCCACATACACAGGGCACAGTTCCAGCCTCTTTGTTCAAAGGGGACACTATGGGGCTGTGGGTGACCTGGGCATGGGACAGGACACCTGGCAGGGGGAGACTGCTGGGCAGGCTCTGGGCAATAGTCTCCTTAAAAGTGCAGTGACTCCAGCTGGTCTCAGCTTCCGAGAGGCAGGGAAAGGCAGGACTGGGCCAGATGCTCTTGAGGTGTAAGGGTGCATTCCCTGAGAGGGAGAGGGAGGCCTATTTGATGAACTGCCTTGACAACTGGGCGACGTTTCTCTTCACTGGAGCAAGAGAGGGCTTTCCTGGGCAGGCTAGTAGAATACTGCCTCCCAGGCCAGGGAAGGTCCAGAGGGCGCTCAGATTTTTGACGATGCCAATGAAACAAACCCCTTAATTACCCCTGGATTATTTTGGAATGGAAAATCTCGTTTGATTGATGGATTGACTGCCCCAGAACTATGGGGAGATAATCAATAGGTTTCCAAACTGTGTTTTCAGGCTAATCACTCTCATGCTTTGATAAAAATGATTTTAAAGGGAAATGTCTCAGATGAAGTAAATGTCTAAAGCATACACTGGGTACACACAGCCATGTAAGTTCTGGCAGGATAATCAGATGTGTGCTTCCAAGGACATACTTATGACACGAAAGCAACATGTTAGGAGACTCAGGACTCTTGAGGTGAGACCCGAAAGACACAGAGTGTGATTGGCAAGAAAGCTGATATGGTTTTAGGTGACAAGTGGCCTCCACAGAGGAGACAACGTTATCTGGTTAGTCAGGGCAGCTGCCAGATGACCCACTGATGGTGTTCGGGATAAAAAGATGCCACTTAGTTACAGGCAATTAGGAAAAGGCACTCACGATCAGGAAAATGGTAGGTGGGAAGAATAGGGCAAGACCAGGCAGAGAACGGAACAAGGGGAAACCTCATTTCATGACTTGTCATGCAGCACGCTTCAAAGGGCTTGCAAAATGCATGTGTGAGGTGTCACTGGGCAAGAGAAAAATGTTAGAACCCGCCTCATGGGTGCGTGTTAGTATTGTGAGTGTGAGGTTATCAAGAGGGGCTGGGGGAGTGTGAGGAGGTAAGTAAGCATAACTGGAAAAGCAGAGAAAAATGAGAAGCCAAGTTCAATGTGATATTAGGAAAAAAGTTCCCAACACTCCAGATGCCTTCACTGTAACTGAAAGTAACAGCCATTCAAGAAAAGTACTATGAAAATAGTGATTTGAATCTCTTGAAGTGGGGCTGACATAGGCGTGTAATATATTTGGTGGATCTCTGTTCTAAGAACAGCTGGGAAAGATGCTGGCCACAGATATTTTTAAGCGGTCTAAATGTTAGACAGATGCCACTGCTGCCTTACTGATTGCAAGAAATAGCCTTCGCCAGATACATAATCACACGTGGATGTGGATGTGTGTGATTAATAGACGGCAAGCTCTAGAAGAGGCCACTTAGCCACACGTCTCACCCTGGTTTCTCTAAACCTCTAGATGAGGCTAGTGGTTCTCTATGCAAGCCATCCTGATTAGTTATCCTCACGCAAAGTGAATGGAGACATAAGGCATGTTCCAGGCGGTCTTAGACTAGGGCAGCGGTTCTCAACCTGCGGGTCGCGACCCCTTTGGTGGTCGAACGACCCTCTCACAGGGATCGCCTAAGACCAACCTGCATATCAGATATTTACATTATGATTCATAACAGTAGCAACATTACAGTTATGAAGTAGCAATGAAAATAATTTTAAGGTTGGGTCACAACACGAGGGACTGTATTTAAAGGGCCAGAAGGTTGAGAACCACTGAACTAGGGGATGTTGGCATCATTTTCCCCACCCTCCACATCTTTAAAATCCTTGCCCCCCGCCCCCGACATTCAATAAGAGTTGCATTTCCTTCCCATCTCTGCTATCTGTGTGTCCTCTGGAGGCAAAACTGGTCCAGCTGAGAGTCACCCCTATGCCCTCGGCTTCCCACGAGGCAGACCTCTGCTCCTCGTCAGAGGCCTGGAGGTGCCACCAGCTTTTGCCCACATCACATCTTCTCACTAATCAATCCCCCGTGCAAGGACCACCAACCTCTGAGGAGGACTGGAAGTGACTCCTTTCAGGGCCCCTCAATGCTTCTCCTTAAATTGGCCAGAAGGGGTCACTGCTGTTGAATGACACAGGTCTCCATCCCTCCCAGGGTTGAGGCTGCAGTTCGGGATGGCTCCTAGCCCCTGCTCATGGAGTGAGAAGCAGAATCCAGGATTAAACCCTAGTCCTCGCCAGACACGCCCGCTGCTGCCACAGCAGCCACGTGGACCACAGCTGTGATCGTGGTGGCACACCGAATCTGTTCGTGCCTTTGGACAAGGATGCCACGTCTGCAGATTGTGTTTCTAAGCAGTAAAACTGTTGGTGATTTGGTAGACAGGGTTACGAGACATGGTCACTACAAGCCAATGCTCATCATTGAACATCTATTCAGTTAGAGTACACACGGAAGTTTGCACTTTTCCTAATCTGGTTGCTTTCCCTGCCTCTTGTGACCGTCTGTAAGTTTTACATAATTAAAACATCTTTAATTGCACGGGGTGGGGACAGTGCTGAAATTCTATCCTCACTTTCCAACACATGCTTTGTTCTCACAAAGCTCAGAGGGTCTCAACTCATTAAAAAGCCTCTGGACACTGATATCTTCCACTAAGATCCAGCTGTTGACCGGAGGACAGGAGCACGATGGAGCGAAAGAAACGAGGAGCTCTTTAAAATAAAATCAAAATGATTCCAACCAGGCCAGGTTTGTCAAAATGCACATGTATGTTGCTGCTTTACAGCCTAATGGATGGCCCACCAAACCCAGCCCAGGAGGCCTCAGAATCCTCAATCCTGTGCCCTGTGAGCTGACAGCAGGAGACTGAGCAGGGGAGAGGGAACCATCCCTTGGTGACATGTTGAGCCCTTTAATGGCAGGACCATTTTTGTTTGTTTGCTTGTTTCTTAATCTTGGTTCTGTCAATACTTAGTGTAGTGTGGGGCACACAGTAGGAACTCAGATATTATTTGTTGAACTCATCTGAATTCTTGCAGCCACCGTGCCTTTTCATTTATTAGAGGAAACTAACAAATATTAGTTTCTAAAACTCTACTGCGAGGTGAATAAATGAACTACTTATGTGGATATTTGATTTATTTATACCAGGCCATTTTCCAATTTAACTCGGAGTGGGAATAACTTATTGGTACCTTCCTAAAAAGACTCTGTTTTTCTCTTTTAATATTCTCTCCCCTGACTCTTTAGGTGGCGATAGCCCAGCTCAAAGCGCAGAGGTGACTCTGGCATTACTTAAGGACTGTGGTCTGAAAACAGAAACAGTACTTTCCTCACAGGCTAGCCACTCTCTCCATGACCCTTTCCTTCTCAAAAATGCAAAGCACACCCTCTGTTTGTGGAGGATGGCAGGGTCCCAGCTGCCAGGTAATTCTCAGGTAGAGATGGGCTTGGTTTCAGCCAAAGAGAACTGACCGATGGAAGGTGAGTAAGAATGGGTGGGGGACAGGTTTGAAAGACACATTTAGAAGCAGAGAATAGTGGTGAAGAAAGGTCTAGTCTCTCCTGGAGAGAGATGGAGCACAATCAGGACATGAAGCGTGAGAACAGCAGACCGGGCGGGAGGGGAGGAAGCGAGAAAGAGGGAAAGGAGAACTTCTATTGGTTGAGGGAAGTAGTAAGAGATGGGGAACATTTCCGCAGACATGGTGTCCAGAGGATGTCCACAAAGCACTAGGAAAGTGTTGGGACTCACCTGCCTGAGGGTGATGGGGCACAGGTGGCAGAGGAGGACAGCCCACACAGAATCGTGGGGTGGTGAAGAGACAGCACGTGCATAAAGGAACATATAAATTTAACGGCGATAAATGATCTCATATTACCAGGCTGAGGAATTCAGAAGAAATTAGGCAGAAGGGACAGAATTGGGAAAGAGATGACAGGAGATGGAGAAGGGTCCTGCACAGCTTGCACGATTTGGGAACGCCCTTCAGTGATCAGCTTTGGTGTTCAAAGAAGCCCCGTTCCAAGTGGTCCGTTTCCTTTGTCAAGACCCAGAAACGAAAGACAGGGGTCTAGAGGCCAAGGCAGTGGAGGCCAAACCAGGGACTGACTGCTCCTCAGCCTAGGGAAATGGTAAAGTGAAATCCACTCAGCTGCACTTTCAGTGGCCGAGTTAATTGCCAAGGTCTCAGAATGAGAGGAGCGCCCATGTCGGGAAGGCCCAGTCAAATTATAACAAGAAGCCTGAGCGCCAAGGGCTGCTTTCCAGGGCAGCACAGGGTCCCCGGTGATGGTGCCAAGAGCCCCTTACACACCACCAGGCACGCCCGCTAAGTGTTATTTTAATTAAACCTTAAGTGACATATCTCCTGTCTGTGACTCTGATGGCTTTTTAATTCAGGTCCTCTTGCAGCACAGACTCTTAATGTTCCTTTCCAATTCCCAGTCTGCAGGGGAAGGTTTCCAGGCTAGACTTCTTCCCTCCCATCCCAAACCCAGCCCTGCCTCCTCTCCCCCATCCCACCCTGCCCAGGATGTATTAGCAGCTAAAAGAGACTTGAACCTGGGCCCCTGGACTTGGAAGACAGGCAAAGGCAGGATTTCGGGCCTAAAAGGAAAGCGAGACTTACAGGTACCTGACTGGACAGACTCAGGTTGGCGGCCGG